>LPNX011026378.1:285612-306496 GCA_001517045.1 Pseudotsuga menziesii
CTCTAATGGATCTTAACTACTGTGTATCGTAGTGATTAGACTCGTTTTGATTCCGATCTGAACATCTATGATAAATATTTATAACCTCTGCATGTGAACTTAGATCCAGATATGAATATATGTACTATGCAATTCAAGATTTAAATAGTTACATGCTAAGCTTGGGGGTGGGATCGGTAAAGACATCTATTATGCGACTACAGATTAAATATTCTATGTTATAGTTCATGTACGATATGAAGAAATCCAAACTGTATAGGCGACCTGTGTTTCCTCATATGTGAGATTATTCCTGCTCTTTCTCTAGAACTGAGACTGTGCTTTCTCCAGATCTGAGTCTTCTTGCGACTTTTGCATATCTAAGTTCATATAGGGTGCCTATGTTTCTTAAAACCCTGCGATTTTCCTTTGTTCTTTTGTGGTTCGGTTGGGTCTGGACCCCATCGATTTGTTTTGTTGGCCATGCATGCAACATTTTTATTGGCAGTTTCCTGTGAAATTTTCCATTACAAAGGGTCTACGGGTATAGATACATTCATCTGGCGAAAAAGCATTGCCAGAATTGCAAAGGAGCAGAGGAGGACTATGAGAACATCTCAGATGAGAGACACCATACTTGAATTATGTATTGTACAGTGATAATAAACTAGGCTTTCGCATATCAGAATGACTAGAGGCATTCCTGGTTTCCTCAGTACTATCATATTGAACTCCATTTGCACACAAATCAATCTCAAACTTCTTCTATTCTGAATCCTTATTGCTCAATTATTTGGACGGTACTGGGTTTTGAGGCGCAATGTATTTTAAATATTATCTTGTATGTTTGAAGATGAATATCTACTCCATTTTTTCACACTTCCATGGTATCCTTTCGGAAAGTGTCGCACCGGCTTTGAGGTGCTTCGGTAATTTGTTGCACCGGCATTAAGATGCTTTCTTTGCTTAATTAAGGTATGGAAGGGACCATTGGGAAGTGAATCCCTTGATGCTTAACCTTTTTAAAGAGATCCTTATCCTTGGTCAACAACTGTGCCAATGAGAAAACGTAGTTTAAATGCAATACCAAAGTGAGTAGTTGCTAAAGTAGTGGATAAGTACTTGGAAATTCAATTGCTTATTAAAGAATGGATGAATAGTCTCAATTCTTTCCATTGGAAAATTTGATATAGTATTAACCTCCAATACAAGGTAGATCATTTGGGATCTAAAATGAATGAAGCATTAAACTTTGAATCAATACTTTCGATTAAAGTATGAACTTTTGATGAAATGTATTTCCATCAGAAACTAAAATATATGTAGTGTTAACCTCCAATCCAAGGTAGTTCCTTTGGGATCTAAAATGAATGAAGTATTAAACCTCTGATCCAATGCACCTCCATTGGGTTCTAAAACATATGATGTATATTAGAAAAGATGAAATCCTAGTAGTTGTTGAATGTCAAGGGCATGGAGTGTTGGTTTTCTTGTCAACCTCATCGACCTTTTTGTTCCAATTGCATGTCTGAGCATTTTAGTAACTTAGGGTTGGATGCCTAGTTTGCTAGAATTCAGGTTGTAGTTTGATCTTAGTAGCGGATAGCTTAGAAGTACTATCGACAAGAGAGCATATGAGAATAACAAAAATGAAAGTATGGCGACAATGATGTCGTGGATTGTAACATTTTTAAATGAAATAAATGTCACAGGATGTGATAGTTTGGTGGACGTAGCCCATGGATTGGGTGAACCATGTACTCCGGTGTCTTTCTCTCTTGTTTTTGCCTCCTGTATGTTTTTCTTCGTGTCTCCATGTGTTGTTGGGTCTACACGTTTTACTTTCTTCCTGTTATTTCTATACATATGATTCTGTGCTGCAAATGGACTGTAGTAATGTGAATGATAATTCAAGAATGTTTTTTTATCATAATGTTTTATTGTACGCATAGTAAGTCATGTTCAGAGCACGATGATGATGAAATACTTGTGGTTATGAATAACATCTTGGGGAGTTTACATTAAAGAAAATTGTTGAAAGATTGTTTTACAATGCATGTGTTTTGACACTATCAAATTTTAGTGAACAAGTTTGATATGAAATGCCATGTAAATCTGTTGCTAACAGAATTGACTCGTTTTGTAGTAAAAACCAAACAAACATTTCCCCCTTTTCACACATAACGAAATTGAGGTATAAGGGGCTAATTATAGAATTGTTGTTAAGGATACCTTAAAGATGAAGTGTTGGTGTACTACACCTCTTAAGTCACAAATGATAATATATCAGAATTATATTAGAATGACTAATGTATAGTTGATGGAACATTGTAAAGATGTGTGACTAATCTTAATGGAAGGGTGCCTCCTATGTCTCTTTGGTTCAATTTAAGATAATCCTTAGCCACAACATCTCTACTTAAAGGGATGACATATCTGTAACTCAGCACCATTAAATATATATATATTTCAGATAAAACCCAGGATTGGGATGGTAATTTAAATCAAGAACCCTTATGATTGTTCACAAGTAAATGTATGTTAAAATGTGGTTAAAGGAAGTAAGCATGTATTCAGAATGATAGTTGGAAGGTGCAGATAGATGAATTAAACCTATTAATTAACACATTGTAGGTCACAAAGTGTATGTTATTATTAAAGATTTGCATTAGAGGTGTATGTGTCGTAGTCACAAGATAAATCCTGCATGGGGAAACTAAAATCTAAAATAGGGGACCTTTCCATGGGTTATGAAGTTTTATAAATATGTGTGTCAGGAATAATTAACAAGGCTGCATGTTTTTCTTGATAAGCAAATCTGATCTATAGAAGAACGCTTGAAAGTAGCAATAGTAGTGTGGTTGTTCTTTATCTTTTAAAAAATAGAAACCTTTTTTACTTTGCTATATTGGGAGATATTACTGTTACAACACTAGGCCTAAATCAACTTGACACTATAACTATTACAGAAAATGGAAAACAAAACTTCTATTTTCTTTTTGTTAAATTCTATTACAAACAACAAGGATAAGAATAACTAAATTTTGCATGAAACATGGCAAATATTGAGAAGTTTTCCTCAGAAGAACATCACCGATAAAATCCTTTAAATCACGAAGATGAAAACAAAAGGGATGGGGAAATTTGGTTAGACTTAAATGACAACAAGGGTAATAAATCCAAATTACAAAGAACTTTCAAAGAGTTAAGGCCTGAATTAAGAAACGTTATAGAATGTAATGAGTGAATTTTGAAGGTTCACATAGCTAAACACTATTATGTTAGATAAGATTCATAACAATGAAAAAAAACAATGAGTCTTAACAAGAAATGCCTAAAACTGCACCATAGAAATGTAAGGGGAGAAGAGTGGAATTTTCTAGTCATAAATATGACACTTCAAGTGAAGAGTCACCTAAACATAACATGAAACAACAAGAGTCAAGAGAAAGCAGTGACAATAATAAAAGGAAAAAGAAATGCATACCCTATGAGGAAATCTCACAGGAGTTTAAGAAAATTAGACCACCTATGTTTAATGTGGAAATTGAGAAGGGTGAAGAGGTAGAAGCCTTGTTGTCTCGAATTGTTATGTCCATGAAATCAATAAATAATTTTTTTTGTTTGACTAATAATAATACTAAGTCTTAATGGATATCTTATTCTTAATTATGGAATTATAAACTCGATAAGAACTGTGTCTAAGTTCTGGTTCTATTTTCATTTTAGTATGATTCCTATTTCACGATGGTGTTTAATGTCATTCTTTTATATTCTGATGTACCTGTAGGTATTTATATTTTATGTGATTTACTCATGCTCTGATATTGTTTCATTCATGTTTTATTACGAATTATGTTACCTAGTTTCTTATTTTAATAAACGATGAGGATAACTTATTTATGTATTTAAAGGGGAGGAGTGGCACTCTTTTTTCCTACTTGTAAAGGTAAGGAAATATTCCGACAGTGGGATTACTTAGTTCTTTCAAACAAATGCACAACGTATCTATTCTTATTTCAGGTAATTCACCGCTAAACCTATGCTATGAGTGCGTGATGTAAAAAGTAAATTCCTAGGATCTAAAGCTTGCTATCCCTAAGTGATAAGGGATTGGCATGACATTAACACTCCATATAAGAGCATGAACTCAAACTATAGAGATGAGGGTTTAAATATCAATGTGAAAATTTATAAAGTTACACTATAGACGAAGGGTTTTTTATTAAAATCCTCATCCAGGATTGTTGGCATGTTCAATGCGCCCATGTGAAGGGCTACGTGGCTCCTCCACGATGGAATTAGGAATAAAATGTTCCTAGGGTTTCACAACACATTTTTTCACTGTGTTATCGTTGGTGGCAATGGGGGAGAGGTCCATAGTTGGGATGCATAGGTAGGGGTGATGTTTATAATGCCGGTATGAATGTCTTGACACGTATCTAGACTCTATTATGGTTTTATTTGTTTTCTCTTTCATTGTGATGTTTCGGTTATGCATACTTATAAATCATCTTTGTTTTTCATTTACAGGCTGTGGACAAGCGTGGGGAATCTTGGAGATGGTGGAAAATAGATGGTCGACTGCGCATACAGGGTAATACCATGTAAAAGGTCATTTACCCAATTTCTTAGTCATTTGCGGGGTTTGCATATGTGTTTTGTGTATTGGGTATGGCATCACTGCCAATAGGGATTTTCCAAGGTTTGGGATAGGAATAGAAGCTTAGACTTAATAGTGGATTGGGGTTTTTATAATTTAATTATGTCCCATTCGGGCATTCTGTAATGTACTATAGATTGCAGGAGAAAATTTCATTGTTTAGAGAAGCTGTTGTTTTGAAAAATCATGGTAGTTTGTTATGTTTTAATATTGACTCTTCAATGGTTTAATTTATGCGATGGTTGAGATATAGGAGTTCCATTGTGGATCAATGGAACTATGATAATGCGTTTTGGTACTGTACTCGTGACCATGGATATCAGGTCTTTGAGCCCACTCTGTGTTTGGTGGAATGTTTTATTGTATTTAAGGGGTTTATCAATGTTAATTTATTAAATATTTTCTATTCATGCCTTTCAGTTCTGTTGATAAAGAAAAGGGAAAATCCCTAGCTTCATGCTTAATTTGGTTTTGTAGTGTATTCCTGTCTATGTGTTTAGGAATTCGTTGTAATGTTTATTAGAGTGTGTTTTGTACGTTGTAGAGGGAAACCCTAGCTCTATTTTTATGATTGTATGTTTTAATATAATACTTGGTGTAGGATGATAATGAAATCATTATTTGGTTTTAATATTATTGTTTTGATGGAGACCCTATAAGTGTGGCCCATCCTTTCCTATATGGTATAGCCTATGTACTGTAAGGTTTATATTTTATTTCCTGTATCTAGAGACTTATGGTAATTTTTTAAATGATTCCATATTTTGTGTATTGTTTATGTTTTTTTATTTTTCTAATTTTGTTAAATGCTCCCACCCAGACCTCATCAGATTCTATCTTGGGTTTCGTTAGTGGATTGATGGATTTATGTTTATTATTTGTTTAATATTGCCTAAACACTCCAAGTCGGAGGTGACGAGATTTGATCTCAGTTTTCAATAGTTGAATTATGATTCTGTTTGTGATGAAATTATTACTAATGTAGCGTAGACAGTTTAAGCTGGGTTATTATGAAGGAATTCTCGCCAATCCTTAATAGGATTCGATACTGGGTGTGTTCCTAACATTTATAATTTTTTGTTTGTTTAGGTTTGTGGTTTTATAATGTAGCTTGTTCCTCTTAAAATGTTGATAGGATCTCGACGTTGGTGTTAGAGGAAATGATGTTAATTATGTGCGTGAGTTACTTATCTTAAGGTAGCATGGAAATTCTATATGTATTTGCATATTCGTTGCTATAAAATGTAATATGACAGCATGTGTTAACGTTAGCCAATCCTTTGTACAAGATGGCTTGGTATTTTTCCTTCGGAAAAACAATGGTTTAATGGCTATCGCGGAGGACTATATTTTTACTTGACTAAGTTTACAAACAAAAACTACTAAAAAATGGTTGATGTGTTTTAATTGTGATCTTCCGCACACATACTTTCTAGGGTGTGATCAATGAAGCGCAGGATGAACCGACACTGTTCCAGCTAAGGACAATGCTCAGCTCTAGGAGACACATAGAGGAAAAAGGGAGTACGCAGGAGGTGCATCTACATGTGCCCTGGATGTGAGGAGGTGTTCACAGTGTAGTGTGATGAAGGAGGAGCTATGCTCATTTTCCCATGTAGTTGGAATATTTCAGCAAGAGCATAGCATAAGCCTGGCCTGCTCCTACTTGCTTAGAAAATTCCAACATGATGAAGAAAACCTCCAGTGAGAGAAAACCTATGGGGAAGGATATCTCTTTATATGGAAGGAAATCACTGATGGATTGAAATACTAGAGGATTCCATGAATGAGGCGCTCTCACTGCTTCATGCTAAAACCCTAAAAACAAGAAAAATAAGCAAAACGGGAAACAGAGAGAGAGAGAGAGAGAGAGAGAGAGAGAGAGAGATGTGTTTTCAACAAAACAAACAAGACCTTTTTTATTAGGGAGCGTCCTCTTATATAATGAGGATCTTTCTTTTTTGGATAGATAAACATAATAATTAATAAACATGATTTAATCTTTTCCCATCTTCTCCACGCTGCCCAATTCCTCCCTGTTTAGATGTAGAAGCATCGTGGCTTCCATGAGAAGGTGAGGAAACATGTTTTGCAAGACTTCAGTTGTGATCCACTTTTCCTAAGCGAGGGTTTGTCCTTGATGAGCCATGACATAAGAAGTGTATACCCGATGCCTTGTAGAACGGGTGTGGGTGTCCAAGAGAGTGTCTTTGGCCAAGGGGAGTTGGAAGTCTGGAATGCTATTGACTCGATGAGTAATGCTGTCTGGTTCCTCCAGTAGGGGGGGGGGGGACTTCAGATGATTGGCATTAATGACATTATGGAATCCCAGTTGTGGTGGAAGATCCAATCTATGAGCATTTTCTCCAATTCCTCCCTATTTAGATATGGAAGCGTCCCAGCTTCCATAAGAAGGTGAGGAAACATGTTGTGCAAGACTTCAGTGTTCAGGTTCACAGGGTACTCCCAAAAGATCAAACATTTTGAGCAATGCCTTCACACAAATAGATCACAAATCAACACACCGATGTTTGTCACGTGGTTAAAACCCTCGAGAGGGAAACAGTACATGGCCCCAACCAAATAGCTACTTGGATCAATTCATTATGTAAAAGAAATAAAGTTACATATGAGCTTCTCTTAATTGATCAACTAGCCAAGGACCCTCCATTCTCTTTAAATATAGATCATGGACCAATCGAGTGTTAGGCCACAGATCAATGGTAGGTATGATCTAAGAGAAGTTGAACCGTCGGATCACTCTATGTCTAGAACATATCATGACCCTCGGATCACTCTATGTCTAAAACATATCATGACAGTTGGATTAGAATATTTACAAATGCATACTAATGCATACTAAAGAAACACACTTTTACCTAACTAATATATTACACAAGTTGATCTTAAGTAACTCCTAAGTGTCTAAATATCCTAACATACCCCCTTATGAACAACTTCAGATAGGATTTAAGGATTTACAAAAGTGACATTATTAGTAGAAGGAAGGAGGCATTAGAGCCTATCCCCCCTTAAGGACACATTCCTGAACTCCTAACATAGATCGAAGTTTAGAAAACTTCGCTTCTATAAGAGACTTGGTGAAGATGTCTACAAATTGATCATCTATAGGGAAATACAACATTTCAAGAACATGATCATGAACAATTTTTCTCATGAAGTGCATGTGCAGCTCAATGTGTTTGCTGCATTGATGTAGAACTGGATCTTTGGCAAGCTTGATGCAACTTTGATTATCGCACTAAAGTGGAGTAGGTTGTTGCTGCTCGAAGCCATAAAGCCTCTTGAATGGCATTAAATGTGGCTCGATATTTTGCTTCTACTGAGGAAAGAGAAGGAGCTTGTTGTTTCTTACAAGCCCAAGTGATAGGTCTAGATCCCAGACTGAAAACATAACCTGCAGTAGAATTTCAATCATTAGGATCGTCAGCCCAATCTGAATCAGTGAAACCAACCAGCAAAGGTGTCCCCCATGTACAGTAATGAATCCCAAATGGAATTGTACCTCGAATATATTGAAGTACTTTTTTTGCTGATTTCAAGTGACTTTCATGTGGAGTTTGCATATAATGGGAAACACGACCAACGAAAAAGGAAAGGTTAGGATGGGAATGAGTCAAGTCTAAAAGACTACAAACAAGCTGACGATTCAAGGTGGCATCTACTTCAGGGGAAGTATAAGTGGTAGAAAGTTTGACTCCGGACTGGAAGGGAGAAGGGGCTGGTTTACAATCTTCCATGTGGAAGCGACGAAGTAGGACAAAAGCATATTTAGACTAGGAAAGAAAGATTCCTTTTTTGGTTTGCAAGACTTGATGACCAAGAAAATAATGCGAATTTCCTAAGTGTGACATTTCAAAATTTTTCTTAAGATTGAATTTCACATGGGTTATAAGTTTAGGGTCACTGCCAGTAAGGATAAGATCATAAACATAAAGAACAAGTATGATGATATGGTTTCCTAATTTCTTAGTATAGAAATTTTGGTTAGAATGGCATCTAGAAAAACCAGTGTCAAGGAGAAATCTATCTATTTTGGCGTACTAAGCTCTAGGATCTCGCTTAAGGCCATATAAGGATTTCTTAAGGAGACATGCAAGGATAGAGTTATCCTGAACATATCCAGGAGGTTGTTCCATGTATATTTCCTCTTGTAAATCACCATGTAAAAGGGAAGAATTGACATCTATCTGATGGAATTCCCAATTATGCAAGGCTGCAAGGGAAAGAACGAGGTGGATGGAATTCATTTTTGAGATAGCAGCAAAGGTTTCATTGTAGTCAATCCCTTCAACTTGGGAAAAAAATTTGGTAACTAACTTTCCCTTAAGTCTTTCAACACTTCCATCTAATGCATACTTAGTTCTGTAGACCCATTTACATATGACAAGTTTTCTTTCTTCTGGAAGAGGAACAAGATCCCAAGTATCGTTCGCCATTAAGGAACGATATTCTTCATCCATAGCTTCATCCCAATCTGGATTTCCTGAAGCTTCTGCAAAAGTTTTTGGATCACGATTCTTAGAAACTTGAGCCAAATGAGAACAGGCTCATTGAAAATGAGAACGTGTTCGACGTTGATCTCTAGGATCACCGGCAAGATCACCAGCTACTTCACATGTTGAATGGACCCATCGAGGAAGTATTGGTGTTGGTGCAATTGGAGGAATGTGAGCAGGCGAAGGCGGATTTTTGTCCTCATTTTCATCATCAAAAACTAGATTTGGAAACTTGTCAAGAAAGTTGGAAGAAGAAGAAGAAGGCGTAATTGATGAATGAGGCTCGCAGGCCAAAGATGGCACACTCACCAAGTTATGCTCATAGGCCACGAGATTTTCATCAAATTTAACATCTCTTCTAATGATTATATCATGAGAATGTGTCTGAAGAAGTCTATAACCTTTTACATCTTCAGAATATCCAACAAATATACACTTTTCACTTTTAGGCTACAATGCTTTCCATTTTTCATCCGGAATGTGAGCCCATGTTTCACAACCAAACACATGGAAGTGACTTACATCTGGTTTAATTTTACTCTATGATTCTTTCGGTGTTATACCTTGTAAAACTTTAGTGGGTGTGGGATTAACTATGTAATTTTCACAATTTATGGCCTCAGCCCAATATTGAAGACTTAG
Source organism: Pseudotsuga menziesii (assembly GCA_001517045.1). Taxonomy (NCBI): domain Eukaryota; kingdom Viridiplantae; phylum Streptophyta; class Pinopsida; order Pinales; family Pinaceae; genus Pseudotsuga; species Pseudotsuga menziesii. Next base: position 295,417 of record LPNX011026378.1, read on the forward strand.
TCCCTTAGATTGGATCATACAATTAGCCATTTCTTTTAAAGTGTGGTTCTTCCGTTCAGCTACAGCATTTTGTTGTGGTGTATATGGAATAGTGTGCCATTGTTGGATTCCATGTTCAGTGAAAAAAGTAGTGAACTTGTTATTAACATATTCTCCTCCATTGTCAGATCTTAACTTAATAATTTGATGACCAGATTGTTTTTCAGCAAGGGCCTTGTAGGCCAAGAACATGTTAAATACTTCGCTCTTAATTTTTAGGAAGTACATCCAAGTGTGTATGGAGTAGTCATCAATGAAAGTTAAGAAATATTTGAAACCAGAAAAGGAAGCAGATGGAAGAGGGACACATAATTCACTATGCACAAGCTCCAAGGGAACCAAGGCGTCCAAAGAGGCACGTTTGTCAAAACTGTCCTGACGATGTTTTTCGAGTACACAACCAGGACAAACACCATCCTTGCAAGATACCATCGGAGGACCAGTCACCATATTTTATTTACATAGTTGTTGCAATGAGCGATAATTTAAGTGACCAAATCACTCATGCCAAAGTTTGCTCAAGTTATCACTATGAGCAACAAAAATTGAAGTCAAAGGTGATGACCCAAAGTTGTTAAATTTGTATAACCTGGTAATATCATCAATAGTTCCAGTAGCAAGGAAATTTTGAGGATTTTTAAAATCCTTTATTACAACTTGGTAAGGGGTAAACGCCATTGTTTTACCTTCATTTGAATGAGCAATTTGATAGATTGATAAAAAATTGCAGGAAATTTTTGGAACACATAGTACATCACTGAAATGACCATTTTCTATTGGAACTGTTCCAGATCCTACAACACTTACAAATATATCATCACCAACAAATATTTTCTTGGTGTTACATTCATGCATAGTAGAAAAGATGGCCTGATCCTCATCATTATGATAAGATGCTCCAGAATCAATGAGCCATTCATTTGAAGTAGAATAATAAGGTGCAGTATAAGAGTAACTAGAAGCACAAAATGCATGTCCATGAGAGGTAGATTCTAAAGATGAATCTAAACTGATGTGGTGCTTCTTCATTGCTGCTTCCAAGGCTGCCATCTTCTCGAAACACTTAGAATCATCATGATTATCTTTCCCACAAAAAATGCAATGACACTCAGTCTTCTTTCCTTTTGGCTTGGATCCTTTGTCATTTTTTAAAGAAGGAGTTTACTGAGAGGGTTTGGGAGCCTTGTTGTTTGGCTTATTATTGCGAAAAAATTGTCTCTTGGGAGGCTTCAACTTTTCTTTGTGTTGGGACAACAAGGCTTTCCTAGATGTATCTCTATTGTTAATTATTGTTCAAATATTGTAACTTCAAAGAATATTCTATATGTATCTTTTGTGGTCCCCGATGGTCCTACGAGGAGAACCACTTGTATTAATTTGTACCCCAATGCTTCTAATCGGAAGAACTAATAAGATTCATGAGGTAGTCCCCTATAATTGTAAAGGTGGGTCATTAGCACCCCAATGTGGTTACTTGAGCCTACATGATTTAACTCGATCCTACATGTCGAATTAGTTAATTCAAGTGAACGGATGAATATAAATAGAGGTGTTGTGCTCCTCATTTGAGACACACACTCTCACTTATGTAGTGCATTATTGGAGAAGAGAAGAGTAGCAAGAGAAGGAGGAGGATCAGGCTTTGATCTCCTTGTTGGTTTTATCTTTTATCTTTTAGGGCATTTATATTGAGGAAGCTTTTTCTGGGTTTTTTCGTTTAGGGTTTTCCTACGATAAATCTTTGTGTTCTCTTTTGTATGGTTGTTCTTGTCTATCTTTTAGTGATCCTATTTATATTCTTTTGTTATGAAATCGAAATGAAATACTAATGATCTAGCTTAGCATATGAAAATTCAACATGGTATTAGACCCACCCTGAAAGAAGACATTGTGCAGCTACAGAAGCTAGGGATTATTAATTTCTAGTTCTCTCTCCACAATTGATCAGAAAAAAAAGGCTAGGCTAACTCTCCATTGAAGGGCGCATCTTTCTGTAGAATCGGAATTTTATTCCGAGCATTTTCAGTTTTCGGCGCAGGAAATTAGGGCTTCTTGCAGAAGAGGAATTTTTGAGTGAACCTAGCATATGATTTCTCTACTCATAAAAATAGAAGTTTAGAGACCTGGATCAATATTTTTGGTTGGGTGAAACTTTGGGAAAGTCAAACCCTAATTTGACCCCGAGCTAGAAAAACCCTAAATACTAAAACTACTAAGTTTTGGTACTTTCGCTATATTTTGAGATTGGAAAAGGCTCAGGAGCTGAAAATTGCAGAAGCCAAAGATAACATCTTGATGTACACTATTTCCAAAATTAAGCCTCATATTCGCTATATTTTGGGAGATATGATCCCTCCAAGTTGGGGTTCCAACCTCTTCTAGAATTCATCCCTAAACAGGACACCTGGGGAGAATTGCTATAGATTGGAATAAAGAGGTCCAAATGGAATTCTTGAAGATGATCCAGAAAGAGAACAAACTTTAATTTCTATAGTCTGAATTTCATAACAAGAAGATGAAATAGTGACATGTGGCAGGCCGTACAACTTCGTTGTTTTGAACAATCCTGTAACAGGTCACCTTGGGAAAAGGATCCTAAATCCCAATTGGTGAAACAAATTCTGATTAAACATATGGTTTTGGATCACAAACATGTGAGGTTACCTTATTACAAAATTTCAAACACAGAGAAGCAATAATTTTGTAGATATCACAGAAATAGTGACAGGCATTTCTGTAGAAGAAATTGGAAAACTAGGGCTTCCTGTTTTGGGAGATTCCCTCCACTGTTTTTAGAAAAGGAGTACATTGGATAGCTTGATTTGAATATATATATATATATTTATATCCAATCAGATCTGAAAGATTCCAAGTTTTTAAATTTAGGGTTTCTCTGACAAACCCTAGATCAACCAACTTCGGAAGGAGGACGAACACCTCAAATCGGTAAGATATAATCTTTTGCTATTTTCATTTGAGGTTCTCATTTCAAGGTGATCTATTAGATTAGATTGATGATAATCTTGGTGAAGTTGACAACTTCCAAGCATGGAATTATTTGATCTCTCTGAGGAAAATGAATTCAACACCTACATGAGTAGAGAGGCTCCAATTCTAGAGGGAGATGAGGCTCAAATCCTTACACCAGAAGAACTTGGTCAAGGCCAAGAAGATAATTGTTGATTTAGTCATGGATCAACTTGTACCACAAGTGTCTTCCCTAAAGACACCGAAAGATATGTTTGATTCCTTGACTGAGCTATTTGAAGGAAAGAACATACATCAGAAGATGACCCTAAGAAACAAATTAAAGAAGTAAAAGAAGAACTGAAGAATCCAGAAGTGGTGATAGCCACCTTGAATGGCCTCCCAGGATCATGGGATCCATTCATGTGAAGAATGTATGCCAGAAGAAAGTGATTACTTTCATCTCGACTCATAAGAGGAGAAGAAGAAGATGGGAGCAATTGAAGATCAAGCTCTCACCATTCAAAGAAGATCGCTCAAGCGATAAGGAATACGAAGAACTCAATTATTGAAGAACCTATTATTCATCTTATCATTTGGATAAGAAATGATGATTTCATGAAATAATAAGATGATAAAGCAGAATGATCAAGATAGAGTCTACCCACGAAACAAATAAAAGATAAGTATTCAATTGTCATCATATTGTTTTACATTTGATTATATTTAGTTAATGTGTTATGCATGATAGATTGTTTGCATTAATGACTATATACTATTAATATGCATGTGATGGGTAAGTAGCTCATGGTGCTCTACAAATATCCATTGCTACTTATCAAACCTCTTTGCTAACATATTGTATTAGTGCACAATATCAATGATGTCATGGTAGAGATGGAAGGCATCTAGAAAGTTTCTGTGAGATATGGATGAATATTTTATTGGCTAAATAGTTGCATGATGCATAAGAATTTGTCGTTATGCATATGATTTATGAAATAGTTCTAACTATGCAACTGGTGCATTTGAATTGTAGGAAAGGTCCTGTACAACCTCCTGCAAGAAAAGAAGTATGAGACTTGTTCTGAAGAACAAGTGATGACAATTCAATAAACATGAATCTGAAGCTGCCAAGGTGAGAGACACCATGACGGAATAAAGAGCTTCAGAGAGTGGTAGATCCACCTCGAAGGATGAAGACCACCATGGGTATGAGAGATAACTCAAGATGAAGAAAATAATTCTATGAAAGAAGCTATTATCAAAGAATAACAGTTGATCATGGGGAATGATGTATATGATATGATTTCGAGACATAAAGGAAAGTATGTAGTATCCTCCATATGGATCTACAAGAACAAGTGTACAAAGCAAGGTTCATGATTTGCCTCAGAAAGAATATACTATGACATGACATACTCTATTGACCAGTATATATCAAGCATAGAACCACCTGTATAGAATGAAGAAGGAAGATAATACTCCACTTCAGGGGGAGTGACTACAGAATATATCTGAGTTAGACATGATACGACATGATGGACAGACTCCTGATGGATCGAGACGTTACCGAGAGTAAAGTGGGTTCCAACCTTCAAATTTGAATGCAGAAGACTAGGATATGTTGATGATCTGACAAGAAAAACTCATGGAAGATGTTATGATGAAAGAATACTAGAATGATGTTTGGGATATAGTACTCAAACGAGAAAGCAAGAATGTGGTATCTTACAAATGGATTTGCAAGATAAAATATGTCGCTGATAGAAGTAAGGAAAGACTTGTGGCTAGAGGTTTCTATAAGAAAGAGGGAATTAATTCTAAAGAGACACTTACTCCAGGAAGCAAGGTACACTTCCTTTAGAACTATGATGGTAGTTGCTTCCATGATGAATTAAAGACAAGCCTTCCTTAATGGTATGATTGGGGAAGATTTTTACATCGAAAGGATTTGAAGTTGAAGACAGATGGACTCATATATGTAAGTTGAAGAAGGACCTCTATGGCATGAAGCAAGCTCCCAGAGCTTGGTATGGAAGGATAGATAGTTTCCTGTCAATTATGGTCTTTACCAAGAGTAAAGCTGATCCTAACCTTTATCTCAAGGTTGTAGAAGATGAACCTATCATCCTGTTATTATATGTGCATGACTTATTCTTAATAGGGAATGAGAAACAGATCCTAGAAAGTGAGAAGAAACTAGCAGAATAATTTGAGATGAAAGACCTTGGGTTAATGCACTATTTCCTACATCTAGAAGTATGACAAAGTTCAGAAGGAATCTTTTTCAACTAGGGAAAGTATGCAGTAGATATATTGAAGAGATTCAATATGTTGGAATGTAAATCCATGGCCACACCCATGGACTCCAACCTGAAGCTGTTAGCTGATGACTCATCAGAGTTAGTGGATGTGTTTCATTATAGATAGATCATTGGGTTATTGATGTACTTAACAAATACCAAACCAGACATTTGTTTTGTTGTGAACAACTTAATTCAATATCTTGTTCATTGAAGACGGGTTCACCTAGTAAGTCCAAAACATGTGATGAGATATCTGAAAGGGACTATAGACCTTGGTATATGCTATGATGGTAGCCATGAATACAGATTGTATGGATATACATATGTAGATTGGGCTGGAAGTATCTTAGATAGGAAAATCACATTAGGTAGATGCTTTTGTTTGGGGTCTACTATGAGTTCATGGTTTAGCAGGAAACAATCCAGTGTTTTTGTTAGAACGACAAAAGCAGAATAAATAGTAGATTGCTCTACTAATTTGCAAATCCATATGGCTTCGGAAGCTAATATCAGCTCTCGTTGACCTGAAGATGGATACTACATTGATTCTATGTGATAACGAGAGTTGTGATAACAGAGAACCCTATGTTTTGTCATAACACATAGAAATCTGGTATTTCCACATACAAGATAAAGATACAAATGATGATGTTTCAGTATTCCCATACTGAAGATATAGATGATGTTTCAGTATTTACATACTGTAGATGCAGATGACGGTGAATCCGTATTTCTATACTGAATATAGATGCGATGATGCTTTCAGTATTTCTATACTGAAGATATAGATGATGATGCTTTCAATATTCACATATTGGAGATATAGATGGCGATAGTTTAGTATTCACATATTGAAGATGTAGATGAAGATGGTTTAGATGATGATGCATTGACAAAGCCTCTATCTCAGGCAAAGTTCAAACACTTTCAGGACAAGCTTGGTGTGGTTCGGAAAGACCTTCCCCAAAAAGGGGAGTAGTGAAGTTGCAGTGGAATTGTATCATCCTTGGACACTTGCCCTAAAGTGATCCGGAGACCTCAGTCTTCGAGAATGAAGAGGGATTGTATCATCCTAGGACATATGACCAGAAGTGATCTGGAGACCTTAGTCTTCAAGAATGAAGAGGGATTGTATCATCCCGAGACATATGTCCAGAAGTGATCCAGTGACCTCGGTCATCGAGAATGTAGCAGGATTGTATCATCCTTGAACTTTAGATCAAAATGGATCTGGTGAACGTTGGTCATTGAGAAGGTGGTAGGATTGTATCATCCTTGAAATTTCATTCAGAACCAATCCGATGAACTTCAGTCATCGAGAATGTGACAGGATTGTATCGTCTTTGAACTTAGGTTCAGAATGGATCTAGTGAACTTCGGTCATCGAGAATGTGGCAGGATTGTATCGTACTTGAACTTAGGTTTAGAACGGATCCAGTGAACTTCGATCATCGAGAAGTTGGAAGGATTGTATCATCCTTGGACTTCGGTTCAGAATGGATTCGGTGAACTTCGGTCATCGAGAAGGTGGCAGGATTGTATCATCCTTGGAATTCGGTTTAGAATGGATCAAGTGAACTTCGTTCATCGAGAAGGTGGTAGGATTGTATCATCCTTGGACTTCGGTTCAGAATGGATCTGGTGAACTTCGGTCATCGAGAATGTGGTAGGATTGTATCATCCTTGGACTTCTATTCAGAATGGATCTAGTGAACTTCGGTCATCAATAAGGTGGAATGATTGTATCATCCTTGGACTTCGGTTAAGAACGGATCCGATGAACTTCAGTCATCGAGAAGGTGGAAAGATTGTATCATCCTTGGACTTCAGTTCAGAATGGATCCAGTGAACTTTGGTCCTCGAGAAGGTGGAAGTATTGTATCATCCTTGGACTTCGGTTAAGAACGGATCCGGTGAACTTCGGTCATCAAGAAGGTGGCATGATTGTATCATCCTTGGACTTCGGTTCAAAATGAATCCAGTGAACTTCGGTCATCGAGAAGGTGGTAGGATTGTATCATCCTTGGACTTCAGTCCAAAATAGATCTGGTGAACTTCGGTCATTGAGAAGGTGATAGGATTTCAACATCCCTGGACTTTAAGTCCAAAAGAGATCCAAAGACTTCTTTGTCTTTGTACTATGGTTTGCAGGTTGTTGCTGCTGATGATGATGCTTCTGATTGAAAGATCAGAGTGTGTTGATGATGATATTTTGATGTTGATATTTTGATGATGATGATGTTAATATTTTGATGATGTTGATGTTTTGATCATAATTAAGTTTTGATGATGATGATGTTTTCATGATGATGTATCTAATTGAAATATCAGAGTATTATGATGATGATGTTGTTTCTGATCGAAAGGTCAAAATACTGAAGATGTTGCTGATTGAAAGGTCAAAGTACTGAAGATGTTGCTGATGAAAAGGTCAAAGTGCTAAAGATGTTGATGATCGAAAGGTCAAAGTACTAAAGATGTTGCTCAAGTTGTTGCTGATTGAGAGGTCAAAGTATTGAAGATGTTGATGCTGATTGAAAGGTAAAAGTGCTAATGATGATGTTGCTGATGTTGCTGATCGTAAGATCAGAATATGATAATGATGATGATGCTGTTCAAAAAGTCAAAATGCTGAAGAAGTAGTTGCGGATCAAAACAGTCAGAGTGTTGCTGTTACAAAAGACTGAAGATTGAAGATGAAGAATACATGATGTTGAAAAGCTTCCAATGATTTATAGATGTGTTACCCTGATGATGTTGATGATGTTCTCTATCTCTCTCCTACTATTGTTGTCCTTGATGTTGTTGTAGAATACCCTTCTCGTTAAGGGGGAGTGTTGAAATATTGTAACTTTGAAGAATATTCTATATGTATATTTTTTGGTCCCCGATGGTCCTATCGGGAGAACCACTTGTATTAATTTGTACCCAGATGCTTCTAATCAGAAGAACTAATAAGAGTCATGAGGTAGTCCCCTCTAATTGTAAAGGTGGGTCATTAGCACCCCAGTGTGGTTACTTGAGCCTACATGTGTAACTCGAGCCTACATGATTTAACTCGAGCCTACATGTTGAATGAGTTAATTCAAGTGAACGAATGAATATAAATAGAGGTGTGGTGCTCCTCATTTCAGACACACATTTTGACTTGTGTAGCGCATTAGTGGAGAAGAGAAGAGTAGCAAGAGAAGGAGGAGGATCAGACTTTGATCTCCTTGTCGGTTTTATCTTTTATCTTTTGGGGCACCTATGTTGAGGAAGCTTTTGCTGGGTTTTTCCCTTTAGGGTTTTCCCAGGATAAATCTTTGTGTTCTCTTTTGTATGGTTGTGCTTGTCTATCTTTCAACGATCCTGTTTATATGCTTTTGTTATGAAATCGAAATGAAATACTAATGATCTAGCTTAACATATGAAAATTCAACAATTATTCCAAGATGAATGAGCTTATCTTGCTCTCTAATTAAGGAATCACAAAAGGATTCAAGACTAGGCTCTTGATAGCTAGCTGCAGTCAAGGATTCTTTCATGGAGTAAAATGTAGATACAAAAACATAATATGCAGGTCCAAGTTTGAAAAGAATATGACAAATACATTGTTTGTCTTCTTTCTTAATATTCCATTCTGCACATAAGTGTCTAAGAGTTTTATACTTACATAAGTAGTCTTAAATGCATGAAAAATCATTTGGATTCAAGGACAACTCATTCTCAAGTTGATGACCCTGAAATTCATTGTGTTTACCAAACACAGATTCCAACTTGTCCCAAGTTATATCAGGTTCATTAATTCCAGATATGTGGAATCACAAATCAGTAGAGATTGACATCCCAATAAATCCACAAGCTTCATCACATATATATTTTCCCATTTAATTTTATTATCATCATCAGTGGGTTCTATTTATTTCCCTGAGGTTATCCTGAAAAGTCCCCTACTTCACAGAACATCCTCCATACGAGATTTCCATGAGAAATAGTTAGAACTTGTAAGTATAATATCACAAGGGGAGGCCATACTATAAGATAATGGCTGAAAGAAAAGAAACTAACTATCTGGATGCAAAAAACTAAAAAAATGGATTTAAAAAAAAAAACGGCACTGAAAACTGATTTCAGATGTTGAAGTTATGCTTGATCAAAGAAAATGTTGAAGATTTCCCCAATAGTGATGTGGCAGATAATTACTTAACCAACTAAAAGAAAAGAACCCCCCTATTCCCAAGATCAACCTTTGACAATCACTTTACAATAAGTGAATCACTTTTGTAGAATAAGTGATGTTCACTTTTACAATAATGTTACTTTAAATAGTGCGTCAATAAATTAAAAGACTTAAGTGACTCACTTTTTATTTTATTTTATTTAAGTGAGATGCACTTTTACAATAAAGTAACTTGAAAATAGAAATTGCATGCACTAAAAAGTAGCTTAATAAGACTTGAACTCAAGACCTATTAAGGAATAAAGCAACTTTGTACCAAGTGAGCTAAGTTTAAAAGGTACATAAAAGAATGGAAAGAGGAAGGGTTTTTTTTTTTTTTTTTTACGCTTCTCTCTCGTTCTCTGTTCTTGCCTTTTTTCTGCAAATCACAAAAAAAACCGAAAAACAAAAACATAAAAAAAACGTTTTCCACACAATGGGGTTAGATCTAGGTTATCTTACCCGGAAAGTCTACGTTTTCAAGTTTTCTCGCTATTTCTGACTCGTCATGATCACACAAGGTGCAAAAGAAAGAGCACACGTAGCCAATAATACAAGAAAAAAACTTTCCCTTATTGTTTCTGATTCGCTGCGATCGCGCAAGTTGCACAGCAAAGAGCATACATATTAATTCTTGCACATGATCTAGGAACTAGGAATCAAAATCATCAAAGAATTATTAACAAATTACTCATGAATTGGAAATAATCGGAACCAGAAATGGTTTCCTCTCTGTATGTTTTATAAACAATAAAGGGTTACAATTCCCATGCAAGAGTAATGGCTTAACTCCATGAAGAATTCGAATGCCTAAGGGAACAATTCGAATTTCATAAGTGAGTCTAGATTAACTGACTCTTTGCCATGCAATACCACTCAGTTAACCACTGTACAAAAAACCTTAATTGACTCACCAATCCTAACTGAAGTTGGAGTGCAATAAATGACTTAATCTCAACTGAAGGAGATCAAACACATGTCATAACAACCAACCATCAAGTGCTAGTACTGCATGACTCCAATAAACCTTGATGAGGTTAACTGAAGCTGAACTGACCATTAGGAGTTGGTGAAGGAGCCTAGTTAGCTCCAGTTCATTAAATAATAATAAATAATCAATAAATAATGATTAAATAATATATTTAATGCATGGAGGCGCCTTAACTGACTGTAACTGATTGGTTGAACTGAAAGTAACCACCAGTTAGCATGCAGGTGCATTAATGTCACACAGATCACCCCTGGAGTGCTCCAGTTAGCCTCCTTGACTGTAGGGAAGGCTAAGTTAGCCTCCTTGACTGTAGGTAGGCATGAGGATGACTGGGATGAAGGTAATTAATGCTCCACTGATGTCAATTAAACTTAGGATAGTGGTTTAACTAGGCCAATTTGACCGAAAGAGTGTGTATGATGGTAAATGTCTCCAACACCCCCCTTTAAGCTATACTCAGGAAGAGTTAGAAAGCATATGTGCATAAAAATGATAGGGCCCTGGCAACTAAGGCCATAGGTCACCCTGTACAATAAAGCAACTGAAACAATGCTCAAAACAAACTAAGTGAGG
>LPNX011026378.1:307207-318473 GCA_001517045.1 Pseudotsuga menziesii
AAACTAATCATCAAATAGCAAGTTTTGGACAGCAAAATATCAGAACAAGAAAGTGCAATACCTGCTCTTTGGAAATCAAACCTGGTTCTCCTTGGATCATCCGGATTTCCAATGTTGTCTCCTGCGGAGGAGAGTGTCTGTCGGGCCCATGTAGGTAGATGATTTTGCACTTCAGATTCTGATTCAGTATCTGATGTCTGTGGCACATTGATATCAGAAATCAGAGGATCCAAATTAGGGTCATCATCCCCAATTTCATCATCCAAATATTCAGTGGAATAGGAAGGAATTTCAGCAGTTTTCTCCTCCACTAGTTCCACCTCCTGAAGAGGCTCATCGAACTTGACACTTCTCTCGATGATGATCTATTTGGTCTTGATATCCAGCAGCTTGAATCCTTTATATTCATCAGGATATCGAATAAACAAACATTCTATGCTCTGCGGTTGCAAAGCCCTTCTTTTATCAAGCGGAATCCGGGCCCATGCAGTGGACCCAAACACCCGTAGGTTAGACACATCAGGATTGTGTCCAAAGTATGCTTCGAAAGGAGTCTTACCTTTCACTGATGAATGTGGAACCCTGTTCTGAATGTATGCTGCAGCATGCATGGCTTCAGCCCACAAATTTTCAGCAAGCTTCGTTGACTCCAACATGCAGGTGGTCATTTCTTTGAGAGACCGGTTCTTCCTTTCCGCTACACCGTTCTGCTGGGGAGTGTAGGGAATTGAATGTTGGACCTGAATACCACTTTGGGAGCATATGGAAAGCAACTCATTACTGACATACTCCCCTCCATTATCAGATCTCAGTATCTTGATCTTAAGCCCAGAGGTATTTTCGATCAAAGCCTTCAATTCAGAAAATTTTTCACATACCTCTGATTTCTTTTTGAGGAAGAAAACCCATGTATATCTTGAAAAATCATCAATAAAGGTAAGGAGGTACCTTGATCCATTCATGGATGTGACAGGAATTGGACCACTGATATCAGAATGTATCATCCCCAATATGCTTGTAGCTCGGTTTGCCTTCCCCCGATCGAACTTGTGCTCAGGATGCTTTCCAATCACACAGCCCTTGCAGACTCCTGTGGTTTCCTTGATGACTGGAAGTCCTTCAACCATGGAATGTTTCTATAATTGCTGCAAATATTTGAAATTAAGATGGCCAAACCTTTCATGCCACAGCCTACTAACCTCATTTTTATGAGTTAGCAAAGCGGTGGGCTTTTCATCCGCAACAAAGTGAGAGAACTCATAGGCTTTTGCATGATGATTTGAATGGCCTTTTGCAATGAGTTTCCCGGATGAAATTTCTGTTATCTCAACATCATTAGGGCTGAAAGAGACTCTCTTAGGCATTCCTTGTCCTTTGGTAATGATGGTGGAGTCATCTCCCAAGTGGATGGGGATGGATTTGCTGGTATCCAAGGATGAAAAGGAGTCTTTTTCAGCCACCATGTGATTCGAAGCTCCATTGTCAATCAGCAGCGATTTGGACTTCGAAGTGCTTGCCATGAGGGCATGACCTTTCTCATGCTGTGGTTCCCGGTCTTGGTGATCTCTCCTCCGAAAGCTTTCCGGAATATTGATGTGATTCCTCTCAAGGAGAGAGGTTGCTTCATCAAGCTTTTTCTTCATGCAAGCATGTTCAGGGTGAAAACCCTTCCCGCAGTAAGAACACTTGACTCTTTCTTTCCCATTGTGCCCTTTACCTTTGTTCTTCCTTGAACCGGAAGGTTCATCATGCTGCTGATTTTCAAGTTTAGGCTTTGGAGCATCAAACTTAGTTTTCTGATTTTTCTGCTGCTTACCTTTACCTTTCACATCTTTGGGCCCCGTGACATGGAGGGCTTGGTCACGGGAAGATCGGATGATCCCCATCTGGACAAGCTTGTCATGTTCACTAGTGAGGGACTCAATGAAGGCATCGAGTGTAGGCATCTTCCATTTGGGGTTTGTGAGCTTCCCCACACGGAATGTAGAAACAAAAATTGAATAATCAGCCCCGAGTTTGGAGAGGATGGCTAGGATGAGCTGATCATCTTCCTTCTCCACTTTGCATTGCTTCAAGAGAAAAACTATATTCTTTAACTTTGTAAAGAATTCATTCAGAGTCTCGAAATTGGAAGGTTGGAGAGACATGAGTTCATTTTCGAGTTGATAAACTCTCATGTCATCATGCTTTCCATACAGTGATTCCAATTTATCCCATATTTCTTTTGGTGTATTCAGATCCGTAAGATGGAAGAGAAGATCATCGGAAATAGAGAGGCATAAGAAACCGAAGGCTTCATCCTTTTTGTTAAAGAATTTTGATTTTTCTACGGCAGATCCAGGCTCCGGTTCAGTGTCCATGGTGACTCTGTGGAGTCCTTTGCATTTTAGCTGATGCTCCATTTTGAGTTTCCATGTGTGGAAATTGTATGGAGTCAACAAAGGCACTGAGGAGGCTGAGGAGGCCATCTGAATTTGCTTGTAGTGAATGCTTCACCTGTAGAAACCTGAAAATCAAAACATAAAGGGCAAAATAAAGAGATTGAGCTATTGCTCACACTTCATGACTTGTTCTTGAGAAATTGATCTTCGTCCCACCGTGAGCTCTGATACCATATTAATTCTTGCACATGATCTAGGAACTAGGAATCAAAATCATCAAAGAATTATTAACAAATTACTCATGAATTGGCAATAATCGGAACCAGAAATGGTTTCCTCTCTGTATATTTTATAAACAATAAAGGGTTACAATTCCCATGCAAGAGTAATGGCTTAACTCCATGAAGAATTCAAATTCCTAAGGGAACAATTCGAATTTCATAAGTGAGTCTAGCTTAACTGACTCTTTGCCATGCAATACCGCTCAGTTAACCACTTGACAAAAAACCTTAATTGACTCACCAATCCTAACTGAAGTTGGAGTGCAATAAATGACTTAATCTCAACTGAAGGAGATCAAACACATGTCATAGCAACCAACCATCAAGTGCTAGTACTGCATGACTCCAATAAACCTTGATGAGGTTAACTGAAGCTGAACTGACCATCAGGAGTTGGTGAAGGCGCCTAGTTAGCTCCAGTTCATTAAATTATAATAAATAATCAATAAATAATGATTAAATAATATATTTAATGCATGGAGGCACCTTAACTGACTGTAACTGATTGGTTGAACTGAAAGTAACCACCAGTTAGCATGCAGGTGCATTAATGTCACACAGATCACCCCTGGAGTGCTCCAGTTAGCCTCCTTGACTGTAGGGAAGGCTAAGTTAGCCTCCTTGACTGTAGGTAGGCGTGAGGATGACTGGGATGAAGGTAATTAATGCTCCACTGATGTCAATTAAACTTAGGATAGTGGTTTAACTAGGCCAATTTGACCGAAAGAGTGTGTATGATGGTAAATGTCTCCAACAATACACATCCAGGGAAGGAAACAGTCTGAGACTAAAAAAATAAATATCTAATAATAAAACTGATAAAATATGAGATATTAAAAAAAAAAAACAAAACAAAACAAATCCGTCACTGTAACATTATACCTTCAGATTTCCCGAAATGGGTGTTTCTGGAACAAATGGAAACAATTTTCGATGACACAAAAACTAGTTCCCAATGGAAATGGAATTCCAGAGGTAATGGAATAGCTCCCATATGCCACAAATGCATAGAAAATCTAGAACCAGAAACCTTTTCAAAGTTTTGGCAACACCAGTTCCATATCTTGAACAAAACCGAAAGCGGCTCTTCATAAACGCTCTGATACCATGTTCAGGTTCATAGGGTACTCCCAAAAGGCAAAACACCTTGAGAAACTACTTCACACAAATAAATCACATATCAACACAATTATGTTTGTCACATGTTTAAAACCATCGAGAGGGAAACAGTCTATGGCCCCAGCCAAATAGCTACTTGGAGCAATTTACTATCCAAAATAAATAAAGTTACTTATGAGCTTCTCATAATCAATCAACTAGCCAATGACCCTCTTTTCTCTTTAAATAGAGATAATGGACCAATCGGGTGTTAAGCCATGGGTCAATGGTAGGTATGATCTAAGAGAAGTTGAACCGTTAGATCACTCTATGATTAGAACATATCGTGACCATCAGATTAGAATATTTACAAATGCATACTAATGCATACTAAAGGAACAGACTTTTACCTAACGGATATATTACACAAGTTGATCTTAACTAACTCCTAAGTTTATAAATTTCTTAACATTCAGTTGTGATCCACTTTTCTTGATATGGGTCTTGTTCTTGATGAGCCATGAGATAAGAAGTGTATACCCGGTGCCCTTGTAAAATGGCTCTGGTTGTGCAGAAGAGTGTCTTTGGCCAAGGGGATTTGGAAGTCTGGAATGTTGTCAACTGGATGAGTAATGATGACTGGTTCCTCTAGTAGGTGGGGCTCAAACAAATTTAGCTGATTTACATTAATGAGATTGTAGAATCCCAGTTGTGGTGGAACATCCAATCTATAAGCATTTTCTCCAATTTTGTCAAGGATACTATAAGGGACATATCTTATTGGAAGGAGCTTGTGATTCTGGCCTTTGAAGCATTTTTTATCCAAGTGTAACCATACTTTATCTCCAAGTTGAAAGGTCAAGAACTTCCTTTGTTTGTCATGGTGTTGTTTAGCCTTATCTTGAGCTGCTTTGAGTGTTCTTGTGATTGCAGTGCGGCATAGTGAAATTTGTTGTAGAGATCATTGGGATGAGATATGTTCCTTCTGTTGGTGCACGGTACCTTGAGGAGCTAAAGTGAGTGGGAGCTCTACTGGAGATGTTGGTTGGAAGTCCAAGCAGACTTCAAAAATAGAAAACCTAGTAGAGGAATGTGTGGCCTTGTTGTAGCTATGTTGGAGGATGTGCAAATAATTGTCCCATTGTTTGATGCATCCAAAGTGACTTCTAAGAGCATGAACCAAGACCCTATTCACCACTTCTGTTTGGCCATCCATTTGAGGATGGAATGCTATGGAAAAATTGAGTTTGCACCCTAGTAGTGGCCATATTGTCTTCCAAAATGTGCTTAGGAAGCGACAATCTATGTCTGATATGATAGTTCTTGATAGGCCAAAATGGCGCCACACATGCCAGAAGTATAACTATATTGTTTGTGTTGCTATTGTAGATTTTGTGCATGGAGTAAAAAGTGCCATTTTGCTGAAGCGGCATACCACTACCCAGATTGCATCATGATTATTTTGGGTGGTTGGGAGTCCACTGATAAAGTCCATGGAGATTGACTCCCAAGGCCTTTAAGGAATAGGCAATGGCTGATATAAACCATGTTTTCGGTTGGATGGATTGTATTGGGAGCATAATGCACAAGCTTGGATAAATTTCTCAACTTGGGGATACATGAAAGGCCAATGGAAATGGCATTGCAGATTTTGGATGGTCTTTGTGGTACTGAAGTGGCCACCATAGGATGAATCATGCACCTCCCTGATGAGCAAGAGGCATTCTTGTGAGTGTGGAACACATAGAAAATTGAATTTATAAAGCCAACCATCCCAGATAGTGTAGTCTAGGAATGGGGTCTGACTAATCACTCTGGTTCTGTGCAAGGCTATCCAAATCTTTTGAAATTCTAGGTTGGTAGCATATTGGTCCTTCCATGTGTCATAGTTGGTACAATGCACCTCTAGAATGGAGAGGATTGTAGTAGGTGGCCGACTTAGCAAATTAGCCATCTTATTCGAAGTGCCTTTCTTATATCCAATGACCAAGTGAAACTCTTGAATGTAGGAGGACCATTTAAGGTTCCTTTTTTCCTAAATCTTTGACTATGAATTGATGAAAATCAAAGGATGGTGGTCTGTATGCAAGATGGTTTCTTTACTTAGAAAATAATGTCTCCATTGCTTGAGGGATTGAATTAGTCTATAAAACTCTTTGTCATAGGTTCTATAGTTCATCTTGGCTTGGGAAAGAGTTACAGAGTGATAAGCAATGGGGTGTCATCCCTATTTAAGCATGGCCCCAATAGCATATTGTGAGGCATCGGAGTCAATCTGAAAAGGTTGAGAGAGATCCAGTAGATGTAAAACCAGTGATGAGCATAGGGCTTCCTTGAGCTTAGTAAAATGACTAGTGGCTTCATTAGTCCAATTAAATGTTGAAGAACTATTAGAAAGCTGATGTAAAGTGTAACAAACCTCTATGAGTCCCAAAAAAAATTTCCATCTGAAAGACTGATTATACGTTTAATATTACTATGGTTGCCTCAAAGTTAACTAATCTCATTAATAGCTTTTCCTTCTATTCCTTTATAGTTGGAATCACTTATTCTTAAACATGAACTTCATCTTTTCATCATGTTTAAATGCTCAATATGAAATATTAAGAGTATTACCTTGCTAACTTATCTTAATATTGCTCATCTTTTGGAAAGGAGAAACATGAAGAGGAAAGGGAGTGCATGATCACCACTTAGCAAGAAAATAAAGAAGGCTCATAGTTTTCAAGGCATTTCCCATAAAAACTCCAATTCATACAAAAGAAAGAGAATGTATACTTAATGTAGAAGTTGTTCACATTTATGAATAGCATGTACAATAAGTAAATTCACAAGAAACCTTTACAATCAATACCTCTTCTCAAGATTTGTGCATAATCAATCATCTCTATAACGCTTAACTCACATAATATTAATACTTGATGGAATCCGGTGTCATTTGATACCAATATAAATCTTGATATCACAAATAATGAAAAATCCATAAGCTACTATGCCACAATGATAAAAAATACATAAATCACAATCTCACATAAGAAGATACATAAGAAGACATAGATCTATGTGGTTCACCCTGTTCTTGGGTTTACATCCACTAAAATTAGTTGCCTTCTATATTTCTCTATTAAGGATCAACCTTTGAATGTGTGTATACAATCCACATCATACAAGGTGTGTTAACTTTCCTCTTTTCAATCCACATCATATAAGATGTGTTGGCTCAGCTATTCACAATCACCACCAATCTACGATGGAATTCTGTACTATTTCACGATTCTTATATTATCCTTACAAGATTTCTATAAAATTTTATGCATCAAGGCCACTTTATTCACAAAGATGATACCTACACACATACAGGTTAAGGTTATCCTTACAATAGTATGGATAGTAACTACCAATGCATTCTGCAAAAGATGCTTTTCGGAAAAAAGGGTGTATGCTAGAATTTAAAACATAAGTAGTATCTAACACACATAACTCCATATCTATACAAAGCTAAGGAATCGACATTAACTATGTATTCAGAAGGCACTCATAATTCCACCATGACTTGAGAGAGGCCTGCCGTGGTTGCTTAGAATTTTTTGATCACCAACGTCTATCCACTTACGAATTCACTCGTAGCAATCAGAGTATGTAAAAATTACCCTAAAGGATGTATATTCATAATGGACCTCAGAATCCACTTTGAGAAGCCAGTGCAAAGTGGTGCCACATTTCAAGTGGTTTGCACGAGCTGTGTTGGGTTTTCTTCTAAGCATAGCTTTTGAACAATTTTGATTATATCATGCAGTGTTCTTAAATCACTTTTCAAACCTACAGGTAAAATCCTACCTTAACATACTTTGAGAAAGATGTTATCGTAGAATTAATTGGAATAAATATAACATATTCTAGGAAGTGGGACCTATAAGAGGAATACCAATATTTCAAGAACATAACAGATAGTTGTTGCAATCAAACTCAACATTTCAAAAACCCCAAGTGGAACTTAGGAAGAATATATGTAAGAAGACAAAATCCTATGTCATAAGACAGGGCAACTTGAGAATTTTTAGCCCGTAAGCACGTATAAATCTCTTGAGGAGTATCCAATCATTCGTGGATGCACATAGATGCAGTGTCGGTGAATTTGGGAAAGATTATACATAAACCTATGTTTTAAAATCACAACTTTAAACTGGGTACATCGATTCAAAAACTGTCCAAGTTGACACAAGAGATTACCAACGGTCTAGGGGCTAGACTAAGAATTCTCGCAATTATGAGAACGGCGGCAACAATATCACATGCGGAGCACTGTGATTTTTTTCAAATATCAAAACATATATGTAATAGTAAAAAGGTAAATCACAGGCAAGTTCCATAGGTCATCCATCAGTCACAGTTGTTGGACTCACCGGCTTACGGAGTACCTTAATGCCATGGTTTCTATCAATAAAACGCAAGCAACTTCTAGGTCTAAAGATAAATAGTTAGAAAAACCATACTCATAGTGATCAACGCAGACATGGTCTTCTTTGCAGAGGCATGTAGGGACACGATGCAAGGGTCTGCCAGTACTTGGGCTCTCGCAGAGAAACTCTAAAAAAAGGAATTCCATGGTTCCTTCCTTCAGCCGACATCCTAATTTTCCCCAAAAGTGACCTCTAAATAGCAGGCGACCCCCCCGAATGAATTTATTAACCTCCATAAACAACTTCAGCATGAACGGTTTTTCCCTTATTGTGTGCCTCGTTCTCCACAAATTCGGGCAGGTAAAATCTTCCATTATCTTTTGTTGAGGAATTTTTTTTCCCCAAATCTTGAAATCAATTAATCACCTCGGCATGCCTTCAACCCAACTTCCCCAAATCTCGAAATCAATTAATTAACTGGGCATGCGTTCATCCCAACTTCCCCAAATCTCGAAATCAATTAATTACGTGGGCATGTGTTCATCCCAACATTGTATTTTTGCAACCCTAATAATTTTGTCTTAAACAAAAATATATTTGCTAAGGAATTTATGTATATGGTGCACTCAATTTACATTTATCTTTGCAAGGTCGCTAAATCAATAGTTTTTCGATTTTCCAATGAAGGAAAGAATATTCTTACCTTAGGTAGATATATTTAAATATATAAGGGATTCTTTCCCCCCTCTTTTTCTTTATGTAAATGCCTTTATATATAATATATACAAAGTATCCTCCTATGTATTCAAGATTATAAGGGATCTTAAGAATATATATATAATTTAAACCATATCATGACTATGACCTTATGCACTTTCCTACCACCATTTAATATGTATTTATATACATATATATCATATATACCTATATATAATTAACTCCACAATTAAACATATGTAAGTCTCTATAGGTAGATGGTATTCAACAAGGGTGGTATGCTGAAGGTGCTATTTTTCTCTTATTGTTTTAAGGAGACTATGACCTATAGTCCCTTTGAGCATTAGCTCCGTAGGTTACTCTTCTACTCATATTAACCCTTTTGATTTTCACCCCTTAACTCTTCTATGTCGATGCTAAATTGAGTGCAACTCCTTCTATCTCAACTTAATCATATTAGGGCTTACTACCAAATTGTGGTGTCTTAGTTGGGATAAGTTTTAGCAAACCATATATCCTGGTAGGTGTAGATATTATCTCTTAATATTTCCCTAATCCAAATGATATGTAGGACCCTGGTATCCATTATGGATCTTTTAATCATTTGCTTTTATCTCTTGTGGTTAAGTTATGTCATTGTCTTTATGCCTCTTAAGTTTTTCACTTAGGTAATTAACTGATATAGGTTGTGCGGTTTTGATTCCAATAGGGTGTTGGCCTTGAGCTCCTCACCCAAGGACAAGTACAATAATGTTCAAAATTACAAAGTATCTAGGTTATGCGAGATGGATATTAGATCCTATCCCCCTTTAAAAGAACATCGTCCTCGGTGTTTCTGTTTTCAACCAATTTCCTTCTCCCATTCTGTCCTCTTTCTTGGTTTCTTCTATTTCATCTTGATCCCCGGTGATCCTTCCGTATCTTCTCAATTCGCCATCATTCAAGACCTGTACTTTTTGTGCAACAAGGTCATGTCTAGCCCAAATTTTATTCAGTAAATCATGTCGAATTTTAATTCAACTTACACAAAATCCATAGATCCCTTTTGCATTGTAACAATCTACAATTGAGGGGACACTTTCTAGTTTTTTATTGGTATCATAATTTCCAACTATTTTCATAATGCAATAATACATAATTACTACCCTTGGTTCTTGCTTTTATGTCCAACCTTTGGATATTTATGTCATCCTGGACTTGAGGAAATCCTTTCTTCACATCACACATTAAGTATGTAACAGTCTATTTGCTTGGAAATTCGTTAATATTTTTTACGCTCGTTATGCTTTCCAAACTCTCCCTTGAGTTCCTTTTCCATTCTTGTGTGGACTTACAACAATTTCTGAGGTTACTCTCCCTTTTCACCACTAATGAAAAGTTTTCTCCTCAGAGAAATCAAACAACGTCCTGTCTTCGAGATGTCTAGTTTTTCCTAGGTCTTTGCTTGCCACACCATATGCCTAACACCAATGTGCTCACATGGAAATTGCTTTCCTAACACCCTTGTGCTCCTGTAGCATATATGCCTAACATCAGTGCGATCACATAGAAATCACTTGCCTAACACCATTGTGCTCCGCCAGCATTCAAATTTTTCCTTGTTCATATTTAGTATGAATTTTAACTTTGACTATTTGTAATGCACACTCCTTGGTGCTTAGCATGACTTTACTGTTATTGTCCCAATTCATGAATCAGCTACATGGTTAGTCAAAGAATCTATTGATAACCCAAAATTTCATTAATTAATCATTAGAATTTCATAATTTGTAGTGATTGTAAACATCATTCATGAGTCATATAACCTTGTAAATCCTCTAGAAAAATTACTCCTTACTCATTTCTAAGCAATTGAGCGCAACTTATATACACTGGCAAATTTATATACCGTAGTGCATGTCGATTGCAACAATGGTCATAAATCTTGGTGAAGATTGCAATGTCAGGATATAAACAACATCATCCACAGTTAATCCTTGGTTTATAAAACTTCAAAATTTGACAATTTATAATAAGTAGAACATCACCCATTCTTAACCTTATTATTTAAGGTAGCGAATATCTTTACTAACAGTCCATTCTGACTGATAGTGTTCCTAGCATATCCTGCAATGTTAGCATATAACATTAAACAACATTGATAAACTTGTCATTTTCAATATCAATATCTTTATACATCCTTGCTCGGCTATATTTGGATAATTACTAGTGAAGCGATGTCCTAACTTTACACCACATTCGTGAGTGGCAATGCTAGGGACATGGAAATTCCAATAACATCAGTAATCCAAAGTAAACAAAGTAAAATGCTTACCATAATTTCATACCTCGACTACTCATGCCGTATCTTACAAATTTTCTAGTTCATCAAAATGAGAGCCTTTATATA
>LPNX011026378.1:322454-338523 GCA_001517045.1 Pseudotsuga menziesii
AGTATTTATATACATATATATCATATATACCTATATATAATTAACTCCACAATTAAACATATGTAAGTCTCTATAGGTAGATGGTATTTAGCAAGGGTGGTATGCTGAAGATGCTATTTTTCTCTTATTGTTTTAAAAAGACTAAGACCTGTAGTCCCTTTGACCATTAGCTCCTTAGGTTTCTCTTCTACTCATATTAACCCTTTTGATTTTAACCCCTTAACTCTTCTATGTCGATGCTAAACTGAGTGGAACTCCTTCTATCTCAACTTAATAATATTAGGTTTTCGTACCAAATTGTGGTGTCTTAGTCGGGATAAGTTTTAGCGAACCATGTATCGTGGTAGGAGAAGATATTATCTCTTAATACTGCCCTAATCCAAACGATATGTAGGACCCTGGTATCCGGTATGGATATTTTAATCATTTTATTTTATCTCTTGTGGTTAAGTTATGTCATTGTCTTTATGCCTCGTAAGCTTTTCGCTTAGGTAATTAACTCATATAGGCTACCTAGTTTTGCTTCCAGTAGGGCCTTGGCCTTGAGGTCCTTACTTGAAGACAAGTACAATAATGTTTGAAATTACAAAGTATCTAGTGTATACAAGAGGGATGTTACATAAAGGAAGATCAATGTGAGAAAAGTGCAAAATGAACTTACGATAGAATTTTATACCACCCATAAATCTTTTGAGCTCACTCGCCGAAGAAGGGAGTGTCAATTGCTTCAATGCTTTGATACGGGTTGGATCCAGTTGAATACCTTCCGAATTGGCCACAAATTCTAGTTATGGAACTGTATTCTAACCAAAATATGACTTCTTTTCTTTTACCTGCAACTTGTTGGCTTAGAGGATTTGGAGAATTTGTGGGACATGCTACATGTGTGCATCCCATGTATGGCTGAAGATGAGAATGTCATCTAAGTATATGACCACCATGCAGCCCAAATGTGGTCTAAAAATGTCATTCATGAACCTCACAAATGTTGCTGGAGTGTTGGTGAGGCTGAAGGGCATGACTTTCCATTCATAAAGACCAAATTTGGTCTTAAATGCTATCTTCCATACATCATATGGGTTAATTCGAACCTGATGGTAACCAGCTGTCAGATCTAGTTTGCTGAACCATTTTGCTTCTTGGAGGGTGTCGAGTAACTCCTCAATTCATGGTAGTGGGAAATGGTTTTTTACAGTAGCTTTATTGAGGGCCCGGTAATCGGTGACAAGGTGCATGTCTCAGGTATGTCGTTTGGGATAACAAATGCGGGAGACACACAAGGAGATGAAGANTTTTGACAGTAGCTTTATTGAGGGCCCGGTAATCGGTGACAAGGTGCATGTCTCAGGTATGTCGTTTGGGATAACAAATGCGGGAGACACACAAGGAGATGAAGAGGGTTGGATATGACCAGACTTAATGAGTTCTGTCAGTTGTTTTTCCATTTACTCTATTTCTGTGGGGGCCAACTGGTAAGTGGGGGCATTAGGTAAGGAAGATCCAGGGATGAGATGGATTGAATGGTATATGTGCCTTGAGGGGGGAGCCCTATAGGAGGTTGAAACACATTAGAAAAATCTTTGAGTAGGGGAGTCATGGCTTTAGGAACATGATGAGTGGTATTGTTTGTTGGTACAGGGCGCACCAAATAGAGAGATATACACTGATTCAGTTGGACATGTGGGGTTTTCTCTATAGTAGAAGGGGTTTTTGGTGGTGTTATTGTTAATATATAGGTGTGGCCATATTTTGAAAGCTTATATTGGTGATATTTGGCTAGATAGATAGCATTTCTTTGTGATTGGTAGGGTATTCCTAACAGTAAATCTGAACAATCCAAGGGGGAAACATCACAGAGAATAGTGTATTTGAATTGGCCTATAGCAAAGGTGACAAGGAATCACTCAGATACTAGGAGACGAGGACCATCCTTCTGAACCCATCTGAGTTGATAGGGGTGTGGGTGTGGAGTAGTAACCAGGTTGACTAGGGCTTGAGATACCAAATTCTTTTGGCTGCCATTGTCCATAATGAGTAAGGCTAAAGAATTTTTGATTTGGTAATTATGAGTGAAAAGTGGTTGGGTTGAGGATTTTGAATCATCGTGGGTCATTAGGATCAAAGAGAGATCGACTTCAGTGGGATTGTCTAGAGCGACTTCTTCAGTGTCCTCCATTGGTGGAGTATTAATGAGCTCTATGAGTAAGGCTTTGTTGGTCTTTAGATTTTGGAGGGTTTGATAATCAGAGGAGTTGTGTGAGGTAGCCTTATGGAATGAACACCAAGGTGTTCTTGTATTTGTATGTATAATAGGATTTTGAGGTCGAGTAGATGGAAAACAAGCTGAAGAGTTGGAGATGGTTGTTTGAGAGGGAGAGGCATGAGGGTTGTGGCAGTATTGAGGAGTACGACCCCTAGGAGAAATCTACCTTTCGATAGGCAATGCTATCTGAAGAACTTTATCTAATGTGGGATTTTTTAACAACTCTACCTCTCTATAGAACTGCATCAATAAACCAGCGATAAATCAAAGAATGAGTACCTCTTATGGGTCTAGAATGTGAAGTTGTAGGCGCAGTTTGCAAAATAAGTTGATGTAACCTNGTAGAACTGCATCAATAAACCAGCGATAAATCAAAGAATGAGTACCTCTTATGGGTCTAGAATGTGAAGTTGTAGGCGCAGTTTGCAAAATAAGTTGATGTAACCTTGAATGCTTTGTGAAGGAAGTTATCTGATTTGATTCCATATCATCCATAGAGATTGTACATACCCCGGTGGGTAGAAGCCGGTTCTCAATGCATTAGAAAGTTGAGCCCAGTTCTGATGGTTGTGGAGGATGAAGTTCCTCGAGTAGTTCCAAGTTCCACCACGAATGTGGTATTTTCTTCCTTAGTGTCCCACCAGGTTTGTGCAAGGCCTTCAAGTTGTAAGGAGTCAATTTGAAGCTTTCTCTCCTCAGTGAGTCCTGTTCATGTGTTAAAGTAGGTGGAGAGGCTATGGATCCATGAATCAACAACTTCTCGATTGGTTTGGCCAGCAAACTTAGGGAGTTGTATTCTAGTGTCCAATCAGAATGGGTCTAGATTGGTCTGTTGTTACATCCTTAACAACTCATTGAGTACAGAATCCAGGTATTGGACTGGATTTGAAGTGTTGGAATCCAATTGTACTACCGAGGCATCTCTTCGAGGTGGCATGGTGAGGCCAACTAAAGATCACAACCAACATAGGTGGTAAAAAAAACCTGAAATAGAGAAAATGAGTTGTAGGTCTAGAGGGAGAGATATGTATTGTTTTAGATATGTAAACCTCCTCTCTATTGTAGCTGAGATCTATGTGCCCTTAGGGGTATGAGATATGTGTATTCACTTGCATTCATGAACCTGGAGGCGGGTGAAATCTGGAATGTTTCATTAAATACAACCATTTTTTTTTGTTGGAGCCCATATTCAAGATCTTAAGGCTCTGATAGAATTTGATCTCCCACACACATACTTTCTAGGGTGTTATCAATGAAGCGCAGGCTAAACTGGCACTGTAATAGCTGAAGAGAATGCTCAGCTCTGGTAGATGCACAGAGGTGAAAGGGAGTGCACAAGAGGTGTAGCTACATGTGCCTTGGATGTGAGGAGGTGTTCAGAGTATAGCATGATGGAGGAGGAGCTATGCTCATTTTCCCATGAAGTTGGAATATTTTAGCAAGAGCATAGCATCAGTTTGGCCTGCTCCTACTTGTTCATCAGATTCCAGAAAGATGAAGAAAACCTCCAATGGGGAAGGGTAGCTCTCTATATGGGAGGTGATCATGGATGGATTGAAAGACTAGAGGCTACCATGAATGAGGCGCTTTGGTTGCTTCATGCTAAAACCCTAAAAATAAGAAAAATAAGCAAAAAGGGAAACGCAGAGAGAGAGATGTGTTTTCAAAAAAAGAAAGAAGACCTTTCTTATTAGGGAGCATTCTCTTATATAATGGGGATATTTATTCTTTGCCTAGATAAACATAATAATTAATAAAACTAATTTAACCTTTTTCCATCTTCTCCACGCTGCCCAAGTTGTTAAGGAATTTGATCCCTAGTTCATGTTTATGAANCATAGATAAACATAATAATTAATAAAACTAATTTAACCTTTTTCCATCTTCTCCACGCTGCCCAAGTTGTTAAGGAATTTGATCCCTAGTTCATGTTTATGAATATTTGTTTAGTCTTTTTATTGTTTGTTTTAATGTATAAAGCATCGAATCCTATGCATCCTTTGTATGGTTTCTTTGGTTGGTTAAGGGATTCGATCCCTCAATATTCATTAGGAGTATTTATCCCATTTATTAGTCTTGGTTAATAAGTTGTTTAAATCGTAATGTGAATGTGTGTAATTTGTTTATTTATTTCATTTAGTAGATTTTGTTGGATGGATAAATTTATTCTATGAGGTTTTATTATTTGAATAATTAAATTTTATCACAACCTTAAATTTTTTATTATAGGCTTAAACGCTAACATAAATAGGAACCTTTAAAGACTTTTAAAAAAAAATGCTCATAAGAAATTTATCCTAGAATGCTACATCAAAAGTTTAAAGAGAGCTACAAACAACCTAAAACATTTATTCAAACTGACGAGGAGTAAAATTGTAGATCCTAATAAAAAACATAATGGCTATAATCTTAGCTGGTAAGCATAAATAAAATAACTTGGAAATGTAAAAACCTCTTAGCTACAACTATGCATCTTGTTAATGGATAAAAGACTGTGCATACTTCAACACCGAAAATTAATAAAACACTAGCTATATATGAACTTAGGAATGATAACCATATAACTTTGGAACTACCACATTCCTCCCAACCATGACCGTGAACTGTTTCTGGTTCTAATGTGGATCCCCCTTAGCTAGCTCCAACATTCAAGTGATGTAGAACTCTTTAAGGTGGGTTTTTACTGATTGAAAATTCAGGCTCTATATACGAATGCTTGTTTTTTTTTATAAATGCTCTACAAAACTATTCAAGAATAATGATGAGATCCCTAAGCCTTATCTTTTCTTATGTCTTTTAGAAAATATTTTACGAAAGGGAAGTTGGTTTAAACTTTAGTTGAATCAAGAATTCATTACTTTCTTGAAAATAACCTTTAAGTTGATTTATATGGAATTTATAGTTATTTTGTTTAACTAGGAACTTTTTACTAGTTCCTAAATGAGCTTCGAATATTGATTTAATTATTTTAGTTTATAATAACTTTATAGACTCTAGGTTATTATTTTATTTATCTTTATTTCCTTATATATAAATATTCTTATATACAGAATATATAAAATTTACATATTATTCTTAATATTTATTCATGCATCATATATCATAGTTTATTTATTTTGATGCTTCCCTTAGCTTACATTATTTCTTTTATCAAGGCGTGAGATAGGGTTTGGAAGGTCAACTAGGTTAGGCACCTCCACATCCTCCTTGCATTGTGTATTACCTCGTATATCATGGTATTTCTTCCACTCCTTGGTGAGAAGTAGATTTGAAAGTTCATTTAATCAACTTAAAATAAGTATGATAAGGGTCGGTGGTATTCATAGTCGTTCTCAATCAACACACTTAATTTCAGTGACCTATAGCATTATTCAAAGCCTAAGCTCAACACTATAACTTTGAGGTTACACTAGTGCAATTATAAAGTCTCTTGGTCAACACTAATATTAGGATGTACTTGTATAATACACCTATGAATACAATGGACAAATATTTGAAGATCCATACCTTATGCTCAACATCAGTTTGAAGTGCTCCAAGGATTATGCCCAACACGTCCAATTGTATAACTCATATGCTCGAGAGCTTATGCTCAACACAAAATANTACACCTATGGATACAATGGACAAATATCTGAAGATCCATACCTTATGCTCAACATCAGTTTGAAGTGCTCCAAGGATTATGCCCAACACGTCCAATTGTATAACTCATATGCTCGAGAGCTTATGCTCAACACAAAATATCATAGCTCATGTGCTCTAGAGCTTATGCTCAACAAAAAAGATCATAACTCACGTGCTCCAGCGCTTATGCTCATCACAAAATCTCATCACTCATGTGCTTAAGAGCTTACACCAAACACATTATAGAACTCAATCATGTATTCAGTCTTCTACACAATACCTCACAATAATCATATGACTATATATGTATTAGGGATAATCACATAATAATAAATCTAGTACATCGTACCATGACAATATTCCTTGTCCCCTAGGTTCTACACCCAACATATATAACTATATACAACACAATAAAACATGTGCATTGGCTTACGCCTAGTATATGTAACTAATCTACATAACTCATGCGTGGTGGGGCTTACACCCAATATATAAACATAAACATCAAAATAACTCATATGCAATGGGGCTCATTTCAAATATAATCAAGGTCAAAATTGAGGATATTACATCTCTTAGTGCTTAGAAAAAACACCATCTCACTATTCTAAGGACTAGAAATGAAGTCATGAAACAGTGAGGGGTAAGCCTCTTTCATGGTGACTTCGTTATCTCATGTGGCCTAATTGACTCCTAAGTGCTTCCATTGCACTTTCAGCTAGACTATGGTTTGCTTCCTGAGTTGTACCTCTCTTTTATCTAGAATGTTAAGGGGCTCTCGCAAAAACTCCCCTTCAGGTTCCACATGCAGCAAGGACCAATCAATAGCATGGTTAGGCTTCCTGAGTTGTACCTCTCTCTTATCTAGAATGTTAAGGGGCTCTCGCAAAAACTCCCCTTCAGGTTCCACATGCAGCAAGGACCAATCAATAGCATGGTTAGTATCATCTACATATTTATTTGATAGAAATGTGTGAAAAACATTATGAACCTCTCTATGAGCAAGTAAAGATAATTCATACGCCATTAAACCTCTCTTGGCCAGTATCTCAAAGGGTCTGCAAAATCTTGGTGCCAAGTTTCTGCACCTTCCCAAGCTCAATGAGACTCTTTCAAGTTTTAGTTTTAAATAAACAGGTTCTCCCATCTAGTAATATTTATCTTTTCTTTTCTTATCGAGATAAGTTTTATGGCGGTCTTGTGCTTCCTTGAGATTCTGTTGTACTTTGGTGACTAACTATTCTAGATCCTTGAGTAAGGCTTTCTCCCATCTCGTAATATTTATCTTTTCTTTTCTTATCGAGATAAGTTTTATGGCGGTCTTGTGCTTCCTTGAGATTCTGTTGTACTTTGGTGACTAACTATTCTAGATCCTTGAGTAAGGCTAGCTGCAACATGAGCCTGTCCACTCGGATATCTGAGTTACTAGTGTTCTACACTTTCAGCCATAGAGTACCTCAAAGGGACTCATTTTAGCAGATTTCTGGTATCCAATGTTATATGAAAAGCCTGTCCACTCGGATATCCGAGTTACTAGTGTTCTACACTTTCAGCCATAGAGTACCTCAAAGGGACTCATTTTAGCAGATTTCTGGTATCCAATGTTATATGAAAACTCTGTGAGGTGCATATAATCTTCCCATTTGGTGGGATTGTTCATCACATACATTCGAAGCATGTCCTCCAAAATATGATTTATCAGCTATGTCTTCATGTTTGTCTACGGGTGGTATGCGAGACTAAAATTTAAATGTGTCTTTAAAATGGAGAATAAACATCTCCAAAATTTAGTAAAATCCATATCTCGATTCGAGATGATTTCCTTGGGTATGCCATGCAAGACTAAAATTTAAATGTGTCTTTAAAATGGAGAATAAACATCTCCAAAATTTAGTAAAATCCATATCTCGATTCGAGATGATTTCCTTGGGTATGCCATGCAATGAGAATATATCTCCTTTAGGAATATGTCGGCAATGTGAACTTCTTTGTAAGTTGACTTAACTAGAATAAAGTGCGCCTCTTTGGACAACTTATCAAGCACTACACAATGAGCCCATTCAAGGGAGCTCACACAAAATATTTTGGTAATAGCAAGACAAAAATATTTAGGGTTGTCATGTATGTCGATTATGTTCAATTGGTGACAAACATAGTTAAAAGAAGCAATCACACAAGTGGAAAAAGCATAAACAAAACTCCACCAAGTTCATACTTAATGAAAATACCAAGATAAAATAATAAAAACAAAGCAATGGTCGTAATCAAAATTGCATCTCTCAAGTCATAAGCGTGACACAAAGCGAGAATAAGAGAAGATATGAGAAAAATCAGCTTTTACTACAAAGCTTTCCGTGGGGGAAGGCAATTTTACAACAATAAAATATTAAATAATTGGGTTATAATAGTTAGTAAATAGTAAATNGAAGACATGAGAAAAATCAGCTTTTACTACAAAGCTTTCCGTGGGGGAAGGCAATTTTACAACAATAAAATATTAAATAATTGGGTTATAATAGTTAGTAAATAGTAAATAATCATTAAATATAATTATGAAGAGAAATGTCTCTTCAACATTTGATGGCTAAGCCATATTTAAAGCAAACCATATCCATTGTCTAAGTATTCCATCAAAATCATTTGGAGAGCTTTATTTCTCTCTACAATGGAGATTTGGTATTTAAAAATAAACTCTCCAACTTTTCCCTTAATTCTATATTAATTCCTGTATTTATGTTTTGATACCTATGTAATTTGGTATCTTCAAGTTCCCAAACTACTATAAGTAATATTTTCTTTAAATGTTTTCTTTAATAAATAATGAACATAATAATTTATTGTTGACCTCATATAAACACATTAAATGATAAATTTCTAACTACTGTACCATGACTTGAATAATGCTTGAATTATTGTAGCATGACTTGAATCATAAATTCATTGTTTTCTATTTCCATTAAAGAAATTGATTAGAGTTCCACTTAAAAACATTACTGTAAGAATGCTCGTGAATGACAATTCTTCCTACAATCATCCATATCGGTTGGCATTCAATAAGTATGTTCAATTTATATTTGCAATAGATGTGCCATTTGATATTTTTGTTGAAACTTTACACATATATCATTGCATCTTTCTAAACCCTAGATTGTAATTAATGGCTAGTTCTCTCTTGGCTCATGAAACACCAAGATATTACTGGATAGGTTGGATGTATGGAATTGTAACTTTTATCATATAAACATTATGTTCATAATTGCAATCTAATTTAGATAGTGTAATTATACAATTGTCTCAATACTTTATTTATGAGATATATGTATATAATATTCTTGTTTAGTAATGTAGTATATTTGTCTAATAAATGTATTTCAAATCCTTGTAAGAGAATTTTTTCATATTAATATAGTGTTCTTGTAGTGTCCTTGCAATTGAAATATATAACTAATGTTGTATTAATGAATAACAACTAATAGCACAATTTCTCTTTTAATATAAATATGATTATTATATTTTCTCTCTTATATAATAATTGCATAGAAGTTGTTTCTCGTCTTTGAGTAAGGATAGGTATTGATTATAAAAAAATTATTTTACTCATTGAAACTTATGGTTTATTTTAATTGTACTACACTTAAACATTTAATTTATAATGCACACTTGCTAATAATGTAAGCCTTCAACCAAAACATGGCCTTGCATGCATTTAATATTCCTCTCTAAAAGGTTTCTTTCAAACCCTAACCCTTATGCAAAAGTTAGGGTTTACATATTAGTAATTACTTTCAATAATAACTAGTGTGTAAAAATGGTCACAATACTAATATTATAGGCACATTAAAGTTTCGTTTACATTATTAAATGAAATGTTGGAATGCCAACCCTCTTTATGCAATATAAATTTTATTATTATTAATGCCATATTTGTGATGTGATGCAAAGAAGTGTTTGGAACCATAGTGTTTTCTCTCTCTACAAAAGACTTAACTATAACATGGTTAATACTAAACAAATGTTAATAAATATTTCTATCCCAGCAACTTAGTGGAATTGATATGCCAATAACTATTAATATTTAATTAAATCATGGATCTCTAATTCCAAATAATTAAACACAAAATAATGAGATGAAAAAAATTATATATGTTATCATCATTCAAATTTCTAGGAAAATCAGTGCTCTATAATCATAAGCCCAAAAGACCCAAATACTTTATTGGAAACTTGTTATATGCTCCAATGATAAGGGTTTTCTCTCAATATCTAGTTAGTTATGAGATTAAAGGGGAAGACTATCAAAACTTGGAAACTGAAATCAATATATCAAGAGTTTAAAACAACTAAATCAATATTGAATATTCATTCAACATCTATTTGGTTTTGAGATTAAAGGAGAAGACTATCAAAACTTGGAAACTAAAATCAATATATCAAGAGTTTAAAACATCTAACTCAATATTGAATATTCATTGAACAATATAAAGACTATTATAAAACTAGAGATAGCAAAGATGCAATCTTGACAATGATACAATGAAAAATGAAATTTTTTAATAAATGATGGAAAATAAATATATCTACTAACTTCCAAAATGTTTATGATAGCATAATCAAACTCTAGGAACTTGTCATTAATGTCTTAATATCTACCATAAACAAATAATCTTATTTATAAAAAAACTTTAAAATATAAATTTAACATCAACTTTAATCTCAACTATGCCTATAAATAACAAAATCTAGTTTTCAAAATATTTTTAACTTGTGATTAATTTCTTAATATTTACCATAAACAAATAATCTTATTTATAAAAAAACTTAAATATATAAATTTAACATCAATATTAATTTCAAGTAGGCCTACAAATAACAAAATCTGATTTTTAAAATATTTTTTTAATGTATCATCTTAGATTCATTGAGACATCAATTTCAAATCTAATTTTTAAAATATTTTTTAATGTATCATCTTAGATTCATTGAGACATCAATTTCAATGTCAACTGTTGCCTTAAAAACAACTCATTTTTATAAATACATTTGCTATAAATTGATTGAAACGTCAATTTTAATGTCAAACTGTTACCTAAAAACAATTCATTTTTATAAATAAATTTTATATATCAAGTTGACATAAATTTGGAATGCTGTACATTTTATACATGTACTGAAATTGAGACACGGGATGGCCAAATTCGTTTTGAATACTTGAAAACAACGATTTTTCATCGATTCCAGCACCACCGTGAGAGGTTAAAATTACCCTAAATCCTAAACATGTACGTTGGTGACGCCTCAAGCTCCTATCATCACCAATAATAGAGACAGGTGCATGGGTTTTATAATGAAACTAGAAACAATAAAAAGATATTGACACAACAAATTTAGTCACCCAACATTAATAGAACATCATTGTGTAAATAATTTATAGTAGTTGGTGTAATTCATTCGGGCATGTACGGCAGTACATGCAGAGATAATAATAAAAATACCAAACAAAATTAAAAACCAAATCCCCAACCCATTCCATCCTTCCCTGGTTTAAGCGATTACATAACCTTCAAATCCTCTCCATCTCTCAAAATTTGAGAAATGCAATAGAAACAAAAGTAATCACAACAGAACAGCATCAATGTTCAGTAGAATTATCTACCTGAATTTCACTAGGTTCATAAATTTCGGATCGAGTATAGTTCTTCATTTCTAATTCTTTGTAGATTGTGTTCTTAATCTTCTCCACAGAAACCACAGGGATATATGCGGCCGCCCAATACACTATATCAGATAGATAATGAACCCCAGCGTTGTACTTCTTCTGCACGCAATAAGGAGTCGCTAGTATAAGCACCTCCATGACCTTGGGTACAACAGGAACCTGACACAGCTTGTACCAGGCCAAGAGGGAGAATTCCACTGCTACAGGTTTATAGTTGTCATACAAGTTCTTGGCTCCCAGTTTAGACTTGACATACAAAACCTTTGCCACTTCCTTAGTCATTTCCATTCCACCGATCTGTCGAATGCCAGTAACAACTGGCCTGGCAGCTTCCAGTGCCTTTTTCTCTGCCCCAAAGAGTTTACAGGTCCTTGATTTGAGTGACGAGGACCCACGACTTTGAAGCATAACGATCGCATTGCCCACCTTCAGATAAAACATAAAACTAGAGACCGTCAGAAAAACAAATCAAATCATANTTCATTTGAGTGACGAGGACCCACGACTTTGAAGCATAACGATCGCATTGCCCACCTTCAGATAAAACATAAAACTAGAGACCGTCAGAAAAACAAATCAAATCATACCAGAATTTCTTATTCAATCAAACTAAACCCTAGATTTTTTTTAAGCCTCAATGCAGTAAAACACAACTTAAACCCTTAAGTTACTCCATCAGATAAATAATGAACCCCAGAATTGTACTTCTTATGCACACAATAAGCAGTAGGTCGAATAAGGACCTCGATGATCTTGGGAACAACAGGAACCGGAACCTGACGCAGCTTGTACCAGGCCGAGAGGAACAATTCCACTGCTACATGTTTATACTTGTCATACAAGTTCTTGGCTCCCAGTTTGGACTTCGCATACAAAACCTTTGCCACTTCCTTTGTCTTTTCCATCACAACAATATGTTGAATGCTAATAACAATAGACCTAACAGCTTCGGGTGCCTTTTTCACTGCCTCATAGATTTCACAAGTCCTTGATTTGAGTGATGGAGACCCATGACTTTCACCCATAACAATCGCATTGCCCACCTTCAGATAAAACATAAAATTAGACACCATCAGAAAAACAAACCTAATGATACCCCGTTTTTCTTGTTCAATCAAACTAAGGCCTATATTTTTCTTCAGCGTCAATGCAGTAAAACACAATGTAAACCCTAAACTTACTCCATCAGATAAATAATGCACCCCAAAATTGTACTTCTTCTGCAAACAATAAGCAGTCCGTCTAATAAGCACCGGCATGTTCTTGGGAACAAGAGGAACCTGACGCAGCCTGCACCAGGTCAAGACGGACAATTCCAATGCTAGAGGTGTATACTTGTCATACAAGTTCTTGGCTGCCAGTTTAAACTTGACATACAAAACCTTTGCCACTTCCTTAGACTTCTTCATCACACCGATTTGTCGAATGCCAATAACAACGGACCTGGCAGCTTCGGGTGCCTTTTTCACTGCCCCATAGAGTTCACACGCCCTTGATTTGAGTGATGGGGATGCATCACTTTCAAGCATAACGATAGCATTGTCCACCTTGAGATAAAACATAAAATTAGAGACCGTCAGAAAACAAACTTAATGATATCGGGGTTTTCTTCTTCAATTAAACTAAACCCTAGATATTTTTTTGAGACTACACAAAGTAAACCCTAAACTTACTCGATCAGATAAATAATGAATCCCAGAATTGTACTTCTTTTTCACACAATAAGCAGTCCGTAAAATTAACACCTTCATGATCTTGGGAACAACACTAACCTGACGCAGCTTGTACCAGGCCAAGAGGGACGATTCGAGGGCTACAGGTTTATACTTGTCATACAAGTTCTTCGCTCCCACTTTAGACATGATATAGAAAACCTTTGCCAGATCCTTTGTCGTTTCCATCACACCGATCTTTCGAATACTAGTAACAACAGACCTGGCAGCTTCGGGTGCATTTTTCACTACCCCATAGATTTCACATGCCCTTGATTTTAGTGATGGGGACACATGACTTTCAAGCATAACCATTGCATTGCCCACCTTCAGATAAAACATAAAATTAGACACCATCAAAAATACAAACTTAACGATGCCGGGTTTTTTTCTTCAATGAAACTAAACCCTATATTTTTATTCCTACTACACAAAGTAAACCGTAAACTTACTCCATCAGATAAATAATGAACCCCAGAATTGTACTTCTTCTGCACACAGTAAGTAATCGGTAGAATAAGCACCTCCATGATCTTGGGAACAACACGAATCTGACGTAGTTTGTACCAGGACCAGAGGGACAATTCCAGTGCTACAGGTTTATACTGGTCATAAAAGTTCTTGGCTCCCACTTTAGACTTGACATACAAAGCCTTTGCCACTTCCTTAGTCTTTTTCATTACACCGATTTGTGGAATACCGGTAAAAACAGATCTGGCAGCTTCGAGTGTCTTTTTCAGTGCCCCATAGAGTTCACACGTCCTTGATTTGAGTGATGGGGACGCATGTCTTTCAAGCATAACAATAGCATTGCCCACCTTCAGATAAAACATAAAATTAGAGACAGTCAGCAAAACAAACTTAATGATACCCGGGTTTTCTTCTTCAATCAAACTAAATCCTCTATTTTTCTTCCGACTACACAAAGTAAACCTTAAACTTACTCCATCAAATAAATAATGAACTCCAGAACTGTACTTCTTCTGCACACTATAAGCAGTTGGTAGAATACGCACCTCCATGATCTTGGGAAGAACACGAACCTGACGCAGCTTGTACCAGGCCGAGATGGACAATTGAAGTGCTACAGGTTTATACTTGTCATATAATTGCTTCGCTCCCACTTCATACCTCACATACAAAACCTTTGCCATTTCCTTAATCTTTTCCATCACACCGATCTGTCTAATGCTCGTAACGACAGACCTCGCAGCTTCGGGTGCCTTTCTCACTGCCCCATAGACTTCACAAGTCCATGATTTGAGTGAGGGTGAGGCATGACTTTCAAGCAGAACGATAGTATTTCCCATCTTCAGAAAAGAAAAAAAAAACTTGATACAGGGGTTTTCTTATCAATCAAAGTAAATTCTAGATTTTTCTTAAAGTAAAACACAAAGTAAACCCTAAACTTACTGCATTGGATAAATAATGAACCCCTGAATTGTACTTCTTCTGTACACAATAGGCAGTCGGCAGAATAAGCACCTCCATGATCTTGGGAACAACACGAACCTGACGCATCTTGTACCAGGCCGAAAGGGACAATTCCATTGCTACACGTTTATACTTTTCATATNGTAGAATAAGCACCTCCATGATCTTGGGAACAACACGAACCTGACGCATCTTGTACCAGGCCGAAAGGGACAATTCCATTGCTACACGTTTATACTTTTCATATAAGTGCTTCGCTCCCACTTTAGACTTGACATACAAAACCTTTTCCATAGTCATTTCGATCACACGAATGTGGCGAATGCTAGTAACGATAGACCTCGTAGCTTCGGGTGCCTTTTTCACTACCCCATAGATTTCACAAGTCCTTGATTTGAGTGATGGGGACACATGACTTCCAAGAATAACGATCCCATTGCCCACCTTCACATAAAACATAAAATTAGACATCTTGAGAAAAACAAACCTAATGATTCCTGGTTTTTCTTTATTCAATCAAACTAAGCCCCATCGTTTTCTTCAACCTCAATGTAGTAAAACACAAAGTAAACCCTAAACTCACTCCATCTGATAAATAATGAACCCCAAAATAATGAACCCCAAAATTGTACTTCTTCTGCAAACAATAAGCAGTCGGTCTAATAAGCACCTGCATGATTTTGGGAACAAAAGGAACCTGATGCAGCTTGTACCAGGCCGCCATGGGAAATTCCACTGCTACAGGTTTATACTTGTCATACAAGTTCTTGGCTCCTACTTTAGACTTGACATACAAAGCCTTTGCCAGTTCCTTAGTCTTTTTCATCACATCGATCTGTCGAATGTCCGTAACAACAGACCTCGCACCTTCTGGTGCTTTTTTCACTGCCCAATAGAGTTCACAAGTCCTTGATTTGAGTGATGGGGAGACATGACTTTCAAGCATAACGATCCCATTGCGCACCTTCAGATAAAACAAAAAATTAGAGACCGTCAGAAAAACAAACCTAATGATACCGGAGTTCTCTTCTTCAATCAAACTAAATCCTCGATTTTTCCTCAGCCTCAATGCTGTAAAACACAAAGTAAACCCTAAACTTACTCCATGAGATAAATAATGAACCCAAGAATTGTGCTTCTTCTGCACACAATAAGCAGTAGGTCGTCTAAGCACCTCCATGACTTTGGGAACAACATGAAGCTTACGCTGCGTGTACAAGGCAGAGAGGGACAATTCAGCTGCTACAGGTTGATACTTGTTATACAAGTTCTTGGCTCCAAATTCAGTCTTTACATACAAAGCCTTTGCCACTTCCT
>LPNX011026394.1:3193-14789 GCA_001517045.1 Pseudotsuga menziesii
ATATACCCTTTTTGGCCAATAGTATTTTAATCCTTAAGCCTAATAAATTCAAAAACTTACCCCGGGGACCTTTGAAAAACTACCGTTCAGCTTCGTTGAAAGAAGTGCTTGTATCAATGGAAAACTCTGTCACAAAGGCCTCCAATGTGCGCGTCGTCCAGAAATAGACAGCGCGAGATACCTCATTGTTCACGTATTGCACAAGGTTGACCCTTGCAGGGGTCCACACAGGAATCCGTCGAGCTTGAAAGTTCGTCCTCCTCTTTGTTAACCTAGACAACCACTGGTGCAACTCTATGTGGAAACGACCAAAGAAAATTTCATAAGTATCACAAAAAACATACCGTTGTAAAAATTCACTTGCGCTTCGACACGGATTCGTATTCTCTTGCTGCGTGAATTGCAAACAGATCTCAGCAAACCAATCACTGATATCCTTCACAGAGGGCCTCCAGAACATAGCCCTTGTGGTACAAGGTAAACCCCTCTTGAGCAGGTACTGAGTTCAACCGACAACAGAACCAATTTGTTGGGAAATAGGGCAGACCCAAGTTAATTCTTATACGTCGCACCAACAAAAGACCCACCGTGTTGGCCCTTTCGGCAACAACCTACGCGCAGGTTGCAGTCTCACCCGAAACAGCAATGGGGTGCCGCAGAATCGGGTTTCTGCATGCAGAAAGGGGTATTACTGTACCTTAGCCTTTAAAAGCAATTATTAATCAACACTTGTAAATTTATCATTCATTCACATATGACTTCGCAGCACAATAAACAAACTAAACTTGCATAACCCACTACGGGGAATTCACAGCGAAGCTTATTACTAGCAGTGATCTTATGATATCAGATGTATTCAGTTTAATGCATGAAAATAACAGAAACAGAAACAACACAATAAAACCACGACACCAAATATAACGTGGTTCATCCCCAGTGTAGGGGCTACGTCCACAAACTGCGTTTTATTCCTCTTTCCTCAAAACCACAGTTGATCTGCGCACTCAGCTGCAGATCCCTTCAGTCCTTAACAGCCGCGCACACAGCAGCAGGCTTCTGCGCACACAGCTGCATATCTTTCTTCCTTTTCTTACAAAACCCTCTACGCACACAGCTGTAGAGGTCGTCCACACACACAGCTGGGACTTATCCTTTCCTTACAAAAACCAACCTTACTTCGCCTTATCTTTCTTTACATCAAAAATCCTAACCTTTCTTCTTTACACAGGCGCTTATTTATACTGCGCATTTTTACAAAACCATGGTCTTAAACCATGGGCACCCAAAAACCCTAAACCCTGGATTTAAACCACGGGTTTAATACAAAACAGAGGGTTTTGACTTACCCTGACACCCCTAAGACTATTTTGACCCATAACTCTGCTTACAAATTTTCTAATTAACCGCGGAGTTACCCAACATGGAGTATGCGCCCCAACAAGTCCATATGAAGCTATGGAAGAAGGTGTAGGACACCGGTGACTTGGGATAATCCAGTAAACAGGATTGTGCTTGGTCCATAATTTCTCAAGGAAATAGAGCAAGAGGTTGCAAAGATAAGGAAAATCCTAAAAGCAGCCTAGGATAGACATAAAAGCTATGTAGACAAGCATAGAGTGCATAGAGAGTTCAGTGTTTGAGATCATGTTTATCTTAGAGTGAGGCAAAGGAAGAGTTCCTTGAAGCTTGGAATTTGTGCCAATATGTCACCTAGATACGGTGGGCCATTTGAAGTGCTTGAAAGAATAGGGCCAGTTGCATATAAAATTGCATTGCCTTATAGCACTAGAGCTTATAATGTTTTACATGTTTATTTGCTTAAGAAATATGTACATGATCCTAACCATGTGATAAATTGGGATGTGATTCAGGTGGAACCTGAGGGAGAGTTCCAAATAGAGCCATTGTACATCCTCGAAAATAAGGTCACAATTCTTTGGAATCGATCTATTGGATAGGTAAAGGTGCAGTGGAAGCACTATGGTCCAGATGAGGCTACGTGGGAGCTAGAGGATGCCATGCGATTGGAACATCCATTTTTGTTCAATTTTGTAAAGCACCGAGGACAGTGATAATGGAGGAGGGGAATGTAATGCCCGATTTTTAACCCCATGGTATTAAAACTGTACATAATGTATATATTGTATGTAAATCATGGCAAGGAGCTCAAGGCCAAGGCCCTGCCATTGATTTGGTATTTTTTGTATCGGTGATCAAGGTTGATGCCGATGGGTATAGTGCTAAGTTAGGAACATTACATTTTGATGTTATCATGTAAATATACAATTTAATATAATACCACAGCTAGCTATGCACTGCAATGTAAGAGATGGAGGCATGAGTTCAAAAGGAGTAGGGAGGGGATTTAGTCAAACTCCTGAGCCATAGGACGAGACCAGAAGTCAATGGGGGAACCCATAAACCCTCAGATACCTTTTTGTCATTTGTCCTTAATCATTCAATTCTTCTAGAAGAGCGGTTGAGGCAGTTAATTCCTTGGGAAGAACAAGGCATGGCAGATAGATTTAGTTTATGAGCAAGCTTACAGCTTGCAACCTGCAATATGGAGAAGCCGTGTTCTTTCTTCTGAATCAAGTAATCATGGGATGCATGCCCATTCTGCCATTCTTGTTTTCACCTAAACATTGTTGGTCATTCCGATCCATTATTCAGCATTCTTTAGATCGATTAGGTGTTTTTCACTCTCCTGAGTCAAGGAATGGGTTGTTCTGCAAGTATTTTCCTTTGTCGAGACCTTGGTTGATGGGTTACAGTGTATTCTGAACTACAGAGTGGTATGAAACATTGTTTCTCTGTGTTACAGAGTGGAGCCTGTGTTGGTGTGTCTCCTTGTGGTTTACTGTGATGTGTACCTTGATTTTGGGTCTAAACTATATGCAAGACTTAGTAGTGGAAGAGACACCAAACGGGCTTGATAAACCTAGTGTACAGAGGAACCTCACAAAAAGATAAGAGTGGATGGTGAATCTTCTATGCACACCCTAAAGAGCACTGGAAGGGAAGGTATAGCCCGAGGGACCGTGGAGAAGAGAATGGGATGCTTCCTCGTTTTGGGTGTGTAGGTATTGTGGATGTCAGGCCAGATAGATCTTCTGTATGTGTCCCTAGCTCTTGAATGAGCCACTAGCTTAGCCATTCTTCCTTTCCACTACCTTAGAATCCTGATAAACCCAACCATAGATTAGCTTGGCTGACATCATGATAAGCTCAATTGTATAGTGGCTTGGACGGGAATCTTGATAAACCTATTGTCATCTTTCACACACTTGAGTCACATGGAAGAAATCTTCAAGCCACTCGGTGTGTCCTTGGGGAAAAGTCTTGAGTCAAGGCTGTCACCTTGTTCTTGACTCCTTCGTTTAGGCTCAACTCCTAATGAAGCCAAAGGGGGTAGACCCTATTAAGTTGCTAAGGAAAAATTATTTAGTATGGTGATGTTAAACTGAATGAGTTACTTAGGAGTTTGAAATTTAACCATAAACAACCATAGATGACAAGATACAAAAAGAGCGCATGAAAGCACAATACTGAGACACAATATATATATATAGCAAGAAAATAACCAGTGCCTTAAAATGGACTCAAAAGATAATCAATGTACTTGCATTTGCTTGGAGTGAATGTTTTACGATTGCCTCTTGGTACGTTTTAAGTTAATGTGAAATGTGAGTTGATTAAAATTAGGCGAAAGGGGGGGGGGGACTCCAGATACACCCGAGATTACTTGGAGTATGTCCAAAATTAAACCATCACGGCTACCCGCAAGGAATATGTGGGATGAATGGAGTCTCTGAGGCTATTGTTCATAATGCACCCGCAGGTGTAACAGAGATTTCCGCCCCAAGGTCACTTTTCAGGAGTTCCTGCTTCCTTTAGGTATTTTTCCACCGTAATGGTTTGATCTAGGTGTTGGATTTTCACCTGATGGTTTGTCAATTTGGGAGAGTGAATCCTAATTATTCTAGTCACTCAAATTATTTTGATACAGCTTGATGGATTAGGTGAACCGCAGCCAAGTGCAGAGCATACACACCGGAGTCTTGTCAATTTTAGTAAATTTTGAGATGGGTGTTCTTGTTAAAAAAGAAAACCCTCCAGGAACCTCTTTCAATCCAAGTGGATCTCAATCGGGGAATCAAGGAGGGGTTAATTTTATTAAAACTGAAGAAACACTTGATGAAAAATAAAACCAAGATACACAATCGCGGTTCTCTAATTAATCCTACCATGCATCTCTTTCCCCTTTCGAGTCAATCAGGAAGTCATGGGGTTCTCTAATTAAACCTTAGATATGGAATATGGAATTGATAATAAATCAAAGTATACTACCCTGTAGATTAGAACTATGCTATATTGCAACAAAAAAAAGGAATGAAAAAGCAAAAAAAGACACAGACACAAATCCCCCCAGGGGGGACGGTGAATAGGCTCAAAAGAGCCTATTCGAAAGGACCTTTTTATTTTTATTAGCAATGATTTACAATATCATAAAATTGAAATTGATTCACTTTGGTCCTTTTCATATGGGATCCAAATGCTTACAACAAGCTTGTAACAAGCTAGAATTAAAACACAGCGGTGGGGGAAACTTCTGGGAAGCTCTGGTTCGTCCAAGAGTCGGAAATTGGGCAGAGTTTCCTTCTCTTTTTTGTTGGACCTGATAAAAAATAGTGAGCAATTAAAATCAAATGTGCCCAAACACACTTTAAAAGTGTTTTGGGTCACCACACTAGTTACCGAAAAAAAACTAAGTAAACATTTGTTAAGTTGGGGTAATTTAGTTTTGCAAAAAAGGGAACCAAGGAAAGCAAGCTTTCCTTGGGATCTTGGATTGTTGTTTGGGGAGCCAATGAGATGTGCACTTTTATTGTAGAATATGAAGCTTTAAAGTACGGTAAAGGAAACTACCTTAAAAGTAAGCTACAAATTTTCTTTAAAATGCTTGCAAAAAAAAGGATAATTTCAGCTAGATCTCTTAAAATATGACTTTATATGCAAAATGGAACTGAGATCTAAACTTAAGAAAGGATATTAATAACTAGATATATATGTAATTTTATTTGTGAGATATATCTAAGCAATAACATTCTTTAAAAGTAACCAATTTGAAGAGAAATTAAGATTTTGAAGGAAAGAGAGAGAAAGAGTGTTGGAAGCCTGGGAATATTGGGCTTTGGAGCCTGCTTTGGTGGAACACCGAGGGACTATGTCATTCAGAAGATCTTGAAGATGAGGAATATGCAAACCAGCTCAACCTATTCTACAAGCGATATCACCTGCAACTTAGAAATCCTTGCACAAACAGATGGTTAAAACATAGGTGCTGTTGGAAGAGATAATTGGAAAGCATGCAATTAAACTTAAGATACATACAACTCCAATAGATCTGAAACAAGCAGCAGTAAGAGCATAAATCAAAATAGAATAAACTCTTACCCTAACAGGAGGGAGATCTCTCCTTCAAGGCCAACAATTAACCATCAAAAGCAGTGATAAATAACACAGATTATACCTCATAAGCATTTGACAATCACCATCCACACATGAAGAGAATTACACCATAGATATTGCCTCCAAAGCTTCTTTATTCAAGAATAATAAACAATACAATACAAGAGCAACATCACCTCAATCCCAGTTCTCTCTAGTTTGGAAGAGGTTGCTTGTGCTTTGATTTATACAAAAACCAGGAGATCCAGCCCAAGGGGGGCGCAAATCCCAAGGAGACAGATCAAATCAGCTGATGGAGAGTCAATCAATG
The DNA here is from genome assembly GCA_001517045.1 of Pseudotsuga menziesii. Taxonomy (NCBI): domain Eukaryota; kingdom Viridiplantae; phylum Streptophyta; class Pinopsida; order Pinales; family Pinaceae; genus Pseudotsuga; species Pseudotsuga menziesii. Next base: position 8,976 of record LPNX011026394.1, read on the forward strand.
CAGATCTGAAGCTGAACTGAGCCTACTTGTCAATCAGGGGCTTGATTGAGCTGACACATCAACCCATAAACTGACACATCAATCCACAGAGATCCCAGGAGATCCCACATGTGTGGAGGAGAGAGAGAGGGCACAATTCCCCCTAAAGGCTGCTGAAGATCAACTCTGGATCTGATTTGATCACTGTTGGAGCAGGGTCCCGCAGCTACAGAAGAAGATGCTAGTTTTGGCAGAATGATAAGTTTTGGCAGAAAGAAGTTAAGCCAGAGCTACGACGCCGTAGCACGTTTCCAGCTGGAGAGCAGAGCCAGAAACCATGACTTTTTGAGATAGAAAAGTCAAGAAGGAAACGGTACCTGAGCGTCCAAGAAGAGAGAGCTCAACCACTGCATTGAAGGCAGCGGTGGAAGACAGGAGGGCTCAGCGACCCTCATAAAGGAGAAGGAGCAACGAGGCTCAAGCATTGAAGACGAAGGACAGAAAAGAGAAGCGGTGCATAGTACCCATGCTCAGTGCCGGGAAGCATGGAAGACTGCAGAGAGCTATGGTGTGACGGGAAGTGGCTACCTCAAGCACAGAGAGGACCGACTGTCACTAATTAGGGTTTGGGTTACTGTTGGGACAAGCCCACAGTGTTGTAAAAGCAATACCTTCGGGCTGCTTATAAAAGGATATATTTTGTATTGTAAAGGGTTGGTTGGTTGGTTGGTTGGGTTGGTTAGATAGTTAGACAGTCGTGATTGAAATAGGCAATAAGGATAAGTAGACTGCTATAAAAGCTGAGCCCTGGTTCTGGTCTTAGCTGTAGCAATCTTACTGAAACCAGTGGCTGGCTTATAGAGCATGCATGTAACGATCCGCAGGGATCGACTGAGAGGGAAGACTATATTGTAAGAAAGCAATATAGAGAGAAGAGAGATCTAAGAGAGAAGATCTTGAGCTGCATATGCGGTGCAGCAGAACTATGTTTTACCTTCCCCTTGAGCTATAATAGAAAACACAGTTATGTGGACGTAACTTCCATCCTGGAGGTGAACCACGTTAAAATCTGTGTTATGCGACTGGTTTATGTGTTATGTTTACTTGTGCATTTCTCAGTTATTTCATGGACTTTGTTTGCAGTTTAATGAATGAATGTATTAATCAGTTCACCACAGCATAGAAGGATAATCATAGGTTAAAAGTATTTGGCATGTTGTATGTGTTTCACTTATGCTTTGTGTAAACAGTTACTGGTTGCAGTATTGAATAGCTTTGTATGTTAAGTCTTGCACATCGGCACGAGCAACGCTAAGTGCGCGAAACCACGGGGGTAGGATATCACAGAGAGGTGATACCGCACCGGCAGAGAAGCTGCGGTGCGCGATACCGTAGGTTGAGGACTTCGCGTTGGGCAGGAGCTGCGTGTCAAACGGTGCACGGCGATGCGGTAAGGCTAGAGATATCGCAAGTCAGGCGAAGTGCGCATCATAGAGAAGGACCGCACGATGGTGTAAAGGAACATCTCACGGCTAGAAGAGCTGCGTGACGGCAGGATCGCGCGACGCGAGTAGGATTTCACACGATGCACAGACACAGAGGGAGATCTTGCAGCCAGAGGAGCTGCGAGCCGCAAGTAGGATTGCAACAAAACCTGGTCCAAGACGCTTGAGTCCTTGGCCAACCCATTAGAATCACTTTGGGTGAGACTTCAGGCCGCTGTGCGGTCTGTCGCCGAAAGGGCCAGTGAGCTAGGGGTGTTGTTGGTTAATTATAGTAAACCCGGGTCTGCCCATGCAATCAGAAAATGGTTCCGTTGCCGGTTTGAACAACTGGGATTTAATGTTCTGTTGGCATCCTACTAGAGAAGAGTTTCACCAGTGGCTGGATTCAGACTTAAGGGAGTTTGCCAAGAAAGAAAATCGGAGTCCTAAACTGAGCACAGAGGCCTGGTTAGAAAAGCATATCGCTTCAGACATACACGCTATATTTTTTGCAACCTATGGAAATGAGCTTTTCGACTGGTTATCAAAGTTGATAGATCAGAACATATTCAAGAAGAAAAGAACCACTGTCTGGACACCGGAGCTGATTCAGACCGTGCAGAACCTTGACAATCCCATTACGATAGCAGTGGACTTCTGGTTGACAAGTGTGCTAGAAGGCTTTGTTACGGAATTTGCAGTTGACCAGAGAAAGAGCTTCAGTGCAGCTGAACGATACTTCTTCAGAGGATATCGTGGTAAGTACCTAATATCTCTAAACTTGTCCCTTAAGATGCTGCTATATGAAAAAGGAACAATGGATCTAGTCTCAGATGAATAAGTAAAGATAGTAATGTCACAAGAGTTTGAAAGTGATTTTGATGACATTGGACGAACACGTAGTGGAAATAAATATAAAGTAGATTTTAGCTCTCCTGTATTTGAAGACAACTCAGACAGTATTAGACAACAGAGCCCTAGCACCACAGAAGAACCAGAGGGGGGTATTCCTTACCACCCCTATACCCCACAGAAACAGACAGGGACTCAGAATAACCCTGTAGGTACTCCATCTAGTAGTTCACAGATAATACCTACTCCCGCTACATCACCTTTACCTACACCACTGAGTGGTAGTAACCCAGTCATTCAGAACCCACCACAGAGAAATAGAATGGGAGACAACATGAAGCTACCTATTTTTAAAGGTACAGGAGCAGAAGACCCGGAACAGCATTGGTTCCTATGTGAAGCCATGTGGACCATTAAAACAATCAACGATGATAACCTTAAACTTCTACAGTTGGTCACCACACTCAGAGACAGAGCCTTGACATGGTACATAAAGTATACTACATTGCCCAAGACACTTGCCCAGGTCAGGAACGCCATGATCAAAGAGTTTAAGAAACCTAAGTCTGAGTCTCAGTGCATTACAGAGCTTAAGGATATTAAGCATCTACCATCAGAGTCAGTATGGGACTTTGACCAGAAATTCGAAGCTCTTATAGACCAAGTAAGTTTTGAGTTTGCCCCGGAGCAGCATAAGGAATGGTTTATTGCAGCGCTGCTCCCTCACATCAGAGTGCCACTAATGCAGCAGAAACTCACTACTCAAGATGAAGCACTGGAGATGGCAATGAAACTAGAGGCTTCACCTTTAGCAGAAACCAGTGCAGGCATGACAACTCTACAGAACCAGTTGGCCAACCTCACGTTACAGATACATGAACTTAAGAAAGGGAAAGAGGTTATGCAAGACATATGGTGCATAAAGTGTAGAGAACAGGGTCATACCAAAGACAACTATCTAGTCTTTGCAGAATATTTAGCATCAGGGGCTCCTAACCCCTTACCACGAACACAAGGGCCATGGTGTGAAATATGTAAAACACAAGGACATCCACCTCAGCAATGCCCTTTGCTTCAGAAGTATGTACAGACACCTAAGAACCTATACTGTGTCTTCTATAAATCCGTCAGGCATGATGAACAGGACTGCGGAGCCTATGATCTCATGTTAGATAGAAAACATGATGTGTATAGAGTCCAAGCAGACACACAGGGTCCAGTAGCAGGACCTCAGCCGGATCAGGCTTACGGAGGCCATGCAGGAGGATTCAGAGGACGACGTCGTGGAGGAGGCTTTGCACGTGGAGAAGGCTTTGGCCGAGGAGGAGGTTTTGGCCAAGGTCATGGGCCAATCACTTGTTATAATTGCGGAGTTGTAGGACACTATGCTAGGGACTGTCAGAACCCCACTACTACTTGTAACTACTGCAAATCTTATGATCATACTATAGAGGAGTGTCCTATCTTGATAGCTAAGATCAAAGACCCTAAACCAGCCATACACCAGAACATCCAACTTATTGTTGTTGAGCAGGTAGAACCAGAACCAAGAGTCAATATTGTGACTCGGAGCGGTGCTTCCACCAGTGGCACACCGCAGGAGACCGAAAAGAACACCAGTCAGGAGTGGGTGCGCAGAGCTCCTAGTAAAGCAACAGCACTCGACCTACAAAAGAATAAAGAGACATTTCATGAAGCCAAGGATTCCTTTGATGAACCTACACCATCAGGATCGCAGGTACCGCCGTCTAGGGGTGTACCGCAGCAAGCACCTTGTGGCGATAGCCCTGAGCAGGCACCGCAGGCTACCACATCGGGGAGATGCGATGAGGATGAATTGACAGGAAGTGTACAATCCTTCCTGCACAACTGCTTGAAACTCCTGAGAAATGACAAAGTTGTCGGTGAGCTACAGCGCATGATAGATCAGTGTCAGCAACCCTCTCTCTCGGGCAGTGCACACCGCACTATCCATAATATTACAAGACATACAAGGACCGGAAGAGAGATGAAATTCACAGCGCAGATTGGCGAGTTTGAAATGGATGAGGTTGTCTTAGATCTAGGTTCAGAGGTGAATGTTCTGACTAAGCAGTCATGGGAACAGATGGGTAGTCCTCAGTTAGCCCTATCGCCTATCCACCTGAGATTAGCTAATCAGCAGCAAGTATCACCACTGGGTCGACTACCACAGGTGCCAGTTGACATTGACGGAGTTCATACTTTTGCGGACTTCGAGGTTATAGAAATCATTGGCGACAGTCGACCATATCTAGCACTATTAAGTATTGATTGGGCGATTGGTAGCAAAGCTGTAATCGACCTAAAGAGAAGACAAATGACCTTTGAGGATGCGCAGATTCGGGTCATCGCACCGCTGGATCCTTACCAAGGTCCTAGATATATCGAACCTATCCGAGCAGAGGAGGAGGCACATAACATCGATAGTCTCTACTAGATGACTGTGAACCAGAATGACTACATCAATCCAACCGCAGAAGGGAACATTAGTTGGCAATGCGACAGCTCATGCACATCGGATTCTGATGTTGGTCTAGAAAACTGGCAGAACAGACTTTACGAAGTCTCAGCGCGCAGATGTGCGTTTATCAGTAAGTCACTATGATGGATTGGTGCAGAGATCGCTGAGATTCCATCATATCATGCTCTGACAGATATCCAGGATTTTTTTGAACAGTTTGCGCAACAGATTCCTTATGAACAGAGGATCCCAGCTATGGACCTTGCAGTTCGAGCTACAACTGCAAGATGGTGGTATGCACATAAAGAGAATATCGCATCATGGGATAATATAAAAATACTGATGGCGATCATATTTTCTGACGACAGAGAGTATGTCCAGCAGAAGTACACAAGAGAAACTGATCCCAGAACACACATTCAGATATGTGAACAAAACTGGTCGGACATTCTAGAGGATGAATGGGTTCACAGATTCATTCACACATTGGACACAGTTCCAAGGAATTGGTATACAGAGACCGAGCTGCGCAAGGGGACGACCACATGGTCACTTATGACAGACAGCTTCCTACTCACCTTTGCGTTTGAATCGGAACATCCAAGTGTTTCTCAGGCCCTAGACATAATCAAGATCAAGATATTTGAGGACTGTACCATCTCAGTGCAGGCCCAACCTGAATGGGCCATCCAGTTGCAAGACGCGCTAGAATGCTATAACTTCGCAACAAAGCCAGACAATGAGGAGGAGGATGAGGACCCTCGCAACACCAACATTCCGGAATCAGAAGGGACTCGCGATGTTGAGGGACCACAGTTAGAGATTCCAGCAATCACTGAGCCCATCAAGATTAAAAAGATCAATATTGGCATAGACGCAGAACCTAAGTTTGCCTCTATTGGAGACTACTGGAGCGATGAAACAGTCGGACAGATTGCAGATCTGCTACATGACTATCAGGACCTATTTCCCACCAAGTTCATAGAGATGAAGGGAATAGTTGGAGACCTGGGAGTC
>LPNX011026401.1:0-56177 GCA_001517045.1 Pseudotsuga menziesii
TCTTCATATTCCTCATTGATTGAGGGATCTTCTTTGGATGGCGATATCTTGATCTTCAATTGCACCCCTCTTCTCTTCTCTTCTTATGATTCAAGCTTCCTCTTCTTCCCAAAGTTTTCTGAAAGTAATCACTTCCTTCTGGAACACATTCCTTGAATGAATTCTACGATCCTGGGAGGCCATTCAAGGTGGCCATCATCACTTCTGCACTCTTCACTTTTTCTTTTACCGCTTCAAGTTGTTCTTGATTTGAGAGACTCTTATGACTGCATGGTCTCTGCATTCTAGATCTTCACATTCTTCAACTGGATTCTTTAGGTCATATTCTGATTTTTGTTCTTCCCTTCAAATAGCTTCAAATTATGTTCTTCCATTTTGCAACCCCATTCTGTTGTGGATTATAAGGAGTTGACAACTCCCTCTTAATCCCTTCTTCTTTGCATAGCTCTTTGAATTCATTCGAAGTGAATTCTCCACCATTATCTGATCGAATGGTCTTGATCTTCTTTTTAGTATGTTCCTTGATCAAGGCTTTGAATTCCTTGAACTTGCTGAACACTTCATCTTTATTTTTCATAAAGTAAATCCATGTCTTTCTAGAAAAATCATCAATAAAAGAAACATAGTATGCATACCCGCTTAGTGAGTTTGATCACATTGGACCGCATACATCAGAGTGGATGATTTCTAGAATGCCTTTGGCTTTGATTTTGCTACTAGGAAATGTCTTCTTTGTATTTTTCCCTTTCGTACATCCTTTGCAAACTCCATCATGCTTTGTTTGGAATGCAATAGGTAGTGCTCTGTAGTGCACATGTGCAAGCCTTCTATGCCAAATCTCATTTGGCTCTACCGTATCATGGATCAAGGCTTGTTCTGGATGACCCTTCAATTTGTACAAGCCTCCTTCTTGTTCTCAATCACTACCGCATCATCAATTTTCTTTCCTTTTGGCCACATGATGACTTGACCATCGATGAATGCAACCCACATTCCTTCTGCATTCAAGACTGAAATGGATAGAAGATTCTTCTTAAGTCCTGGAACAAACAATACTTCTTTCATTGTTAGAGACTTACCAGAGTCTAGCTTGTATGAAGATTCCCCACTACCTTTTATTGGATATTGGTAGTCATCTCCTAGTTTCACCTTGTGAGGTGATTCATGTCTGACAGTCTTACAAAGGATTCCTTGAATCCCGTCATATGTTTGGAAGCCCCACTGTTTATAAGCTAATCATCATTTCCATGACTAATGTTACCTGTGAGAGCTGATATCAGAACATATTCATCCTCGCTTGAAGAATATTCACTTTCATATATGGATCTCTTTCTGGATGGTTCATCATCCTCTGCAGCATGAGCATGATGTCTTCTTTGGCCTTGTCTCCCTCTAAAACTAGAACCTCTATACTCATGTAGGTGTCCAATCCAGTTTCTTCAGAGAGATCAAATACTTCTATGCTTGGAAGTTGTCAAATTCACCAAGCTTATCATCAAGCTATTGTGATAGATCATATTGAAATGAGAACCTCAAATGGAAATACAAAAGATTAGATCTTACCGATTTGAGGTGTCTGTCCTTGTCCCAGAGTTCACTGATCTAGGGTTTGTCGCAGAAACCCTAATTTTCAAAACTTGGAAACTTTTAGATCTAATTGGACAAACAGGTAGATCTTTTCAAATGGAGCTGTCCAATGTACTCCTTTTCTGAAAACAATGGAGAGAAGCTCCCGAAACAGGAAGCCCTAATTTAATAATTTCTTCTGCAGAAATGCATGTTACTGTTTTTGTGATATCTCTGAAATTACTGATCCTCTGTGTCTGAAATTTCGCACTGAGGTAACTTCGCATGTCCCTGATCCAAAACCGTAGGTTTCATCAAAATTGGTTTCACCATTTGGGATTTATGATCCTTCTCCCAAGGTGACCTGTTACAGGACTGTTCAGAACAGCGAAGTTGTACGGCATGCCACGTGTCACTAGTTCATCTTCTAAGTTTGATATTCGGCCCCTGCAATTTTCAGCTTCTGAGACTTCGCCAATCTTGGAATACAGCGACTGTACCAAAACTTAGCAGTTTTAGTATTTAGGGTTTCTCCTAGCTCAGGGTCAAACTAGGGTTTGACTTTCCTGGAGTTTCACCCAACCAAATTTCTTGATCCAGGTCTCTAAACTTTGGTTTTGATGAGGAGAATAACCCTATGCTGGTCTCACTCAAAAATTCCTCTTCTGTAGAAAGCCCTAATTTCCACATCGAAACTGAAAATGCTTGAGATTGAATTCCGCATCGACAGAAAGATGCACCCTTCAATGGGGAGTCATCTTAGCATACTTTTGCTGAAAATCTGTGGAGGAAGATCCACAGAATAGGAAGCCCTAGTTCCTGTAGCTGCACAATGTCTTCTTCTTAGGTTATCTCTAATCCCATGTTATTTTTTCATCACATTTAAGCTAGCATTATGATCTTAGGATCTTTTCACTGAGAGAATAACAAGCACAACAATAAAACACAAGAACATCACAAGAGACAAGAGACAAGAGACACAAAGAGTTTTCCTCGGGGAAACCATAAAGGAGAAAACCCCGCATTTTCCTCTAAGATAGAATCAACACCAAAACAGTAAGAGATCTCCCAAAACAATAGTAGTCTTCTGTCTTCTGTCTAGTCCCAAAATTTCCTTCTCTAGTAGTGCACCACACTTGGGAGAGCAAGTGATGTATTTCACAAGTGATAAATAGAGAGACTCTCACTCTCTATTTATATTCATCCGTTCACTTGAATTGCTTTTTCACACGTAGGCTCAACCTAATAATTACTACTCGAGCCTACACCTTAATTAGTGTATAATAACTCAAGTGCCCCGAAACTGTGGGGACTTACCTAATGACTTGATATGACTTGATTACATTATTAATCCTCCCGATTGGAACATCAGGGCATGACCACATGACTCAAATACATAATAGAGACATCCCGGAATAAACATCGGGTTACAATATATAAGATACATAGAATAATACATTCCGAAGTTACATATACATCAACAACAGTATTATGGGCTTATAGAACAACTTGTAAGAAGTTGACAGGCCACACACCTTTTAGGCTGGTATATGGAAAAGAAGTAGCTATGCCCATGGAGTACATTGTTCCCAGCCTCAGAATATCTTCCTTCACAGAGATGGATGATCCAGCCGTCTTACATGAAAGGTTGTCAAAGATACTGGAACTAGAAGAAGACAGATTCATTGCAGGTTTCCAGTAGCAAGTACAGAAAGCTAGAGAAAAAGCATGGCATGATAGACACATTCAGAAGAAGCATTTTCAGAATGGTGATCTTGTGCTCTTGTATGACAGTAAATTCATGAAGTTCCCAGGTAAGTTCAAGACACATTGGAAAGGACCATACATAGTTCAGAAAGTTACCGATGGTGGTGCAGTTCAATTAGCTAAATTGAATGGAGAAATTTTTCCTTCCATGGTGAATGGAAGTAGATTAAAGAAGTACAGGGACGGGCCTGTACCCCCTGATCAGAAGTAATAGAAAGAAGAATATTCTAAGTACCAAGAATAGTTAAAATTGGGTACTAGACTATAATGAAGCTATTCTCAGAGAGCTTCGACAGATTGTTGGAAAATTTACGAAGTGTCGAAGGTTGCAGAAGAAATTCTGTCATGGGTCGAATTTCGAAGTTCTGTTGAAGCTTGTGTCAGGATGTGTCAAAGGTCTATATTGTGTCGAAGGTCCTTATTGTGGAGAAGCCGAAGTTAGTGGTTGTGCCGAAGAAGAAAGGTGTGTCAAAGCTTAAAATGCGACCGTTGGAAAAAATCAGATTTAGTGGTGTCGGTACATTAATTGCATTAACTGCCTGTATTGGTGAGATTTTGGTCGAATCCACAGCCGTATTTGGGAAATCTAGCTCCGTTTCGACAAGATCTACCGCCGCTCGGTCAAATTTGGTGTCTTTAATGCATAGCTATGGCATATTTGGTCGTTGGATCCTATAAGAAGACACCCAGGCCTGCAAATTTCGCGTTACGCATTTTCTTGAGTTTCATAGTTGAGTCCATGTCAGCTGATCGTGAAGTCCAGCAATTGTTGAGAGAATTCAGAAAGAGGGGTCTGTAGAACTTTATAAGGAACCCACCTGCATCTGCACCTCATGAAGAGACTTCCCCAGTGCCAAATCAACCGATGCAGACACGGTCTAACAGAAAGAAGTTTAAGGTAGAAGTTCGCTCTAAGAAGAATGAAGAAAGGCACCAACCATCAGGAAAGACACCGGAGGATCCCGTGATTCAGATGAATCCTCTTGGTTCGGCAGAGCTCCCACCTGAAGATTTCAAAGACTTCGATGAGGATGAGAATGTTGCATCGCAGTGTCCACCATATCTCCTGCCTGTTCGACAAGGAGTTCAGCCACCTCGACGAACATTTAAGTTCGCATTTCTCACCCCTTCGCTGCCACAGGGTGTGAAGTTGGTCAGAATGATGACAGGAATATTAGATCGGCTCAAGTACGTAGACCATGATACGAATGATTGTGAGAAGTTTCTGTATTTTGCACCTGGGAAATACTTGCACTCTGTCCATTATCCAGAGGTTGGAACGACGTTACTTGAAGTAAAGCAGTGGGCTGCTGGCTTGGATCAAGCTGGCTTGTTGAAGATACTGAATGTCCCCCACTTTGGTCGTAGCTCGCAGGTTACCACGGTGGTCAAGAAGTTATTGGCATTGGTGCATGATGGGCACCTATGGATAGGAAACCAGATAATTGCTATTGATGGAGAGCTGATTCATAGGATTACAGGCTTGTCGAAGGAAAGGCCTGATCCTGGGATTGAATTTGTTGGAAAGCACGAAGATACGAAGATGGCGCAGCACATGAAGGACCACTTCGGTTTGACAAAAGGAAATCAAGGGTATCAAACATCGACTATTCGACACTAGAACATTCACTTCACCGCAGAGCTCCTAGCATGAAAATTAATGAGGAAGTGCAGACCTAATGAAGTACCTACCCCAATTGTCAGTATTGCTGCGAACTGTGCCGAAGGATGCAGTTACAAATGGACAGAGTACATTGCTAGAGAATTCCTTGCAGATGTCCACGATGCACAGGAGAAAGGTAGAGCCTTTCATTATTCATGGTTGTTAGTGCTTATTGCACTAGTAGGATGGACAGAACCTACCGAGGCACAGTTTGTTGATGTGCCTCTAGAGATGCCTGGCGCAGCAAGGTATGCATCTCTTTGGGTTTCATAGGATACAGCCTTGCAGCAGATGACAAACTACATGTTCACCTTCTATTCGATGAATATTACATATGAGATCCTAAAAACACCACGGCTCAGTAATGAGCTATTTTATCAGTATACTAGAGTGGCCAAATTCAAGGCTGATATGCATAATGTCTTCATCCAGGCCCACGCAGATAACAAACATACATGGTGGAAGTTACCATACATGGTGAACCAGGAAGACATCCTCACAGTAGTTTAGTAGTGGCCGGCTGAATGGATGAAGAAGGTAGGAACAAGGCTCGACATACCAATCCCTCCCATAATAGATGTGGGCGCAGGTCCTATCCAACCACAGTAGAATGACCCACTAGAAGAGAGCGAAGAACAAGATGATTCACAGCAGAATGAAGGCGACCATGGTGGAGATGACTGAGCTGATGAAGAAGAAGAAGAATCAGTCAAGACCATTTCAGACCCTAATTGCCCAGATAAGCGCAAGTCCCCAGAAGTGGAGGAAGTTACTAAGCCTCATCCCAGAAAGAAAACTAAGGCGTCGAAGGGCAAGAATATTGTCGAAGAGCCCACTTTGACGATTGATGAGCTCGATCAAGCTCTAACGAAGTCTACAGAGGTATTATCCATAAAATGGACAGAGTTTGAAGCTAAACATCTTGATATGCTCACTGGCGTAGCACAGTGAATTGCAGAACTTAAGGCGTTATTGGAAAGAACAGCAACTGGTGCTGCAGCAAGCAGTGCCCCAGTAGGTGCACAGCCAGATACTAGACAATGGCCAACTAGAAACAACAGAGGACAAGTACCAAGTGTAGCTCTTAAAATACCTGATGCAGCATCCCGATCGCAGATGAGCATGATAGTTGAGATAGATTACACTAAGTTTTCTATACCGGAGCTACATTTTTGTCAATTAGCACTCATGAAGAAGATCCAAGAACGAGACAGCTACACACACATGCAGTTAGAGAATACCATGAAGTAGAGTGACAGCCTCGAAGCACAGTTGAAAGAAGCTGAACAGAAGAAGAGGGAAACAGAAAACAAGCAGGCTACACTAGCACGAGTGTTGGATGAGGCGTGTTGAAGTCTCCCTGACTTCGACATGCAGGTTGAAGAAGAACCGGAGCAAAGAATAGTAAAGATAAAATACTATGCACAACATTCTAGAAGCCAGATAGAGAAGATGAAAGCAGAACATGAGGCCCAGATTGTGAAGCTTCGGCTTTGCCTCATTCCTGAGAGTCCACCAGAGGTCAGGGAACAGCGTCTCAGAGATATTCAGGCCTCGGCAACAAAGATCTCAGATCTTGTAAGTAGTGCATCAAAGCTGCTAGACGAAAGTGTCAAGGCCTGGGAAAACTTGCAGGACAACCCAGAAGTAGAAAAGTTGCAAGAAACCATTAAGCAGCAACAGACAAAACTGGATGCAGTAAAAGCAGAAATTAAGACATTGCCTCCTATGCAGAAGATGCTTAAGGTGAAGCATAGTAATGCGCTCCAGTGAGAAATTGAGTCTTGCAGAAGAAAAGAAACATTGTTAGTGAGATCTTTGTAGCCCCTCATTAACGAGGCCTTGGAGTTGAGCACTACTTCGGACAACCAGCTCAAAGTCTTGAAGGAGTATGATGCGTTTGCACAGGAAAAGGCCAACGAAGCATCTGCAGCAGCATTACAAGAGATAGTGGAGAAAGAGCAAGCAACCGAAGATATCATGCGCAGCCTCAACAAGCAGTTTACTATCTTCACCAACAAGATTCTTGTACCCAAAAAGCAATATAGTGTCCCAGGACGGGACACTGGTGAGTCTTAGGGGCCTGTTGGGGCTCAGACCTTGAAGGTCCTTAATTTTGGCAACTCCACAGTTTTGGTGCGAAGCTTGTAAGTGGAGTTGCGGTCCAAAATAGTCTTAGGGGCTTCGGGGTTGGGTTGAAGCCCCTCCTTTTGTAAATGTCCCATGGTTTTTGGGTACCCATGGTTTAAGCCCATGGTATTGTAATAGTGCATTTGTATAAATAGGCACTTATGTAAAGGAGTAAAAAGAAGCTTTGTGTTATGATGATGATGTGATGCGAAGAAGCTAAGGTCTATTTTTGGGTTTAAAGTTAATTCCTAGCTGAGTGTGTGGATGACCTCTACAGCTGAGTGCACAGAGGGTTTTGAAAGAAAGGTTCTGCAGCTGAGTGCGCAGATCAGAACTGTGTTCTTTGTAAATTGTTGAATATAAACGCAGTTCTTTGGATGTAGCCCCTAACCTGGGGGTGAACCACATATATCTTGTGTTGTGGTGGTTCTTTTTATTTTGTTTCTGTTATGTTTTTATGCATTTGATAAGTGGATGAATGATAAAGTAAGATAAATTGCTAAGTATTAACTTCACTGTGAATTCCCAGTTAAGGATTAAGCAAGAAACTGTCTTTTTATCTAAACTACGAAGATATTTAAGTGAATGTCGAAGCTCTGTATTGCATGATTATTCTTTGTTAAGGCTAAAGGTACAGTAATATCCCTCTTTTGCCTACAAAAAATTGATTCTGCGGCACCCCATAGCTGTTTCAGGTGAGACTGCAACCTGTTCACAGGTTGTTGCCGAAAGGGCCAACACTGTAGGTCTATTTGTTGGTGCGAAGATAAAAGCATAAGAACTCAGGTCTGCCCCATCCACCCAACAATAAACCCATATGATGTCTTGGCTAAGTCTTGTTGTGTTTGGCCATGTGCAATTATTAGCGGGGTAGTCTGATAAACCCACTATGAATGATGGATTTGTTGAGTGTCTGATAAACCCATATGTAGCTTGAATGATCACTATTTTGGAAGTTGGATTGACTGGGAATAGTATGATAAAACCAACTACATGTTGGATTTGCTGATCAAGCCTGATAAACCAATAATTGTTGGTCTTGTAAGCATGCATCCTGACAAACCGAATTTGAATGATGGCTTGGCTAAGTTCTTGATAAACCCATCTATGGCTTGGCTGGGAAGCCTGATAAATCCACTATGAATGATGGCTTGGTTTAGTTCCTGATAAACCCATCTGTGGCTTGGCTGGGCAGCCTAACAAACCCATTGTTAATGATGGCTTGGGTGAGTGCCTGATAAACCCATCTATGGCATGGCTGGGCATCCTGATAAACCCACTATGAATGATGGCTTGGACGAGTGCCTGATAAACCCATATGTGGCTTGGCTAGGCAGTCTAATAAACCCAACTAAATTTTGGCTTGACTTTGTGTGTGTGTTGTGTTTTGGTTGCCTATAAGCTTGTTGTTTCTCTAGTTCCTTGTGGAAATCATGCCTAGCTTGGGGGTGGTAGTGTATTGAGATATTAATGAACACATTGGCCTATGGTTGGGTGGAACGTTGCAGTCACTTAGCTAGTTACGGGATGGATTAATCATCAAGATAAGTATCTTTGTCATGCTTGTTTATGCCATGTATTTTCTATGTATTTCTATGGTCAAGTTGAATGATTTTTAATGATCAAGTAGATGTTACTAGTGCATGAATGTCCTTGTGTTTGATTGCTTATGCCTTAAATGTTTATATATTTTACCTATATACATGCTTTTTGCTTTATGATACATTTTCCTAAGTACCTGGAGGATAAAATCCTGGTAAGAGGTCAGAAATCCAGTTAATTAAAGAAATTATGGGTTTTCCTACTTTTGGAATCCGCCCGCGGAAGGCAGAAGTGGGAAGTAGGGAAGTGAAAAAATGTTCAAGGCAAAAATCCAAGTTTCTGATTCCTAAAACAGAAAAGCGGAAGTTAGGAAGTCAAAATTCAGAAAGTGGAAAGATAGCTAAAAGTACCAAGTAAATCTATATTTTCGATTCCCAAAGTTGGAAAGTGGAAGTCAGGAATTCGGAAGTAGGAATGCGGAAAGATAGCAAAAAAATCTAAGGAAAGTTGGATTTTCGACTCCTGGAGCTAGAAGGTGGAAGTCAGGAAGTCGGAAGTAAAAAATAGGGAAACTAAGAATAATAAAGGTAAGTGTTAGGTGAATTTCTAATTTTTGAAGTCATAAATCGGAAGGCAGAAAACCATAAGCCAAAAACTGGAAAGGTGACAGGAGAACACCTTGCATTGCTGGATATTTTATTTCTGCGGTCAAAAGTCAGAAAGGTCAGTTTTAGAGTGGAAATGGCCATTATAGATGTACAATGGGTAATTGAAGGTCAAAACAACTGTAATAGTGGTTCCAAGCCGAGATGAAGGTTAGAGATTAGGTTAACGTCCATACCTGGTGTTTATCAGAAGAACAAAAGAGGTTCTTACAGCAAAAATTTTAAATAATCTACATTATGGGGTATGGGGACATGACATTGTGGTATCAGAGCTTATGGTTACAACATTAGGCCTTGACGGGCCAAGTTGAACAGTTAACAAAGATGTTGGTAAATGGTTTCAACATATTGTTATTTGTGTAACAAGAGAAAACTGACATGGCCAGTGGGTAAGTGGTTTTGATTCTTAAATTATCTAACAAATGATGGATTAACACATTTTGTAGAGTCATAGTGTCGTTTGGAAAATTTGGTTTGACTCAGCCATGAGAACCTATGACATGTATGATAAATGGAATCCCTATGAGCACGAGGAGGATGCTATCGAGGAAAACGTCCGAGTTGGAAATGATGACACATATTCTAACGAAAGGATATTTCAAGAGACATCACTTGAGATTGTACCCACCATGAGAATATTGATTAAAGCTCAGTAAGAGAAGCATTAGCTGAACTCCACCATGTTTCAAAAATTAACATACATCCAAAGGTGGATGATCTTGGGGCATCCTATAGAGAAACAAGAAGGAAATAAAAGCAATGCTAGAAGAAGGAATAGGTCTCCTAGTGGGTTTTCTGACTCTAAGGAATCCACTGGGGAATCAAGCTCTTCATCTCACAATGAAAAGAGAAGGAGGTGTTATAGAAACAACTCATGTGAAGAGTCCAGAAAGGAAAGGCCTCCTACCTTCAATGGCAAGATAAAGTATGGATAGGAAGCTGAATCTTGGTTCCTTGGGATGAGGAAATATTTTCAAGTCCAAGAATATTCAAGGAATATGAAATCTAGGGTCACCATCTTCCACCTGAATGGAAGAGAATCCATTTGGTGGGAGCACCTTAGGTAGGTAAATAATATCAGTGAAAGGAAGATCACTTGGGAACATTTCAAGAAGTATTTCAAGTAGAAATACCTCTATGACAGGTACTATGATGACTGTATCAAAGAATTCCATGAGTTGAAGTTGGGACAACGGACCATGGAAGAATATGCCAATAAGTTATTGGAATTTCTAAGGTATGTCAAGTATATCAGGGATGACAAACTAAAAATACATCATTTCCTGGTCGGTTTCCTCGGTCCTATAGGGGAAAAATCGAGTTTGATGATCCTATAAATCTAAAGGAATCCATCAGGAAAGCTCAGTATTGCTATGAGAAAAGCAAGGGAAAACCCGATTACCAAAAATTCTGCTAGAACAGGAGAAATGAGAGGTCTGACCAAAGGAAGAAAGGTTTCAAACCTTCTAACTTCAGGAATCAGCAAAAGCAGCCATCACAAGATATGGGAAATCCTGCTAGCGAGATGGGAGAAAACCCCTAAGATACACAACATAGTAGGGAGCCTATCCAATGTTGGAAATGTGGAGGACCCCATCTACGTAGGAACTGTCCACTTGAGAATGGAAATGTAAGGACATCTTACAACATTCAAGAAGCTGAAACAGTGGGCCGAGTTGCAAGGACTGTCCCTAGGATTTATGCAGCTCTGGAGAACCATAAGGCATACCATCAATCAACTGTTGTTGAATTTGCAGGTAAGGTTGCTAAGAAATCTATTTCTATTTTGATTTATCCTGGTTCTACACATAGTTATACTACTCCTAGAGTTGTTGAGATTTTTTCTTTTAAGAAATTAAAGCATAGAAAATCATGGTTAGTCCATCTAGTCACTGGAACTAAGAGAAAAGATAGTGATATCATGGAAAATGACGATTAGAGATGAATGGGATGGTTACGTATGCAGATTTGAATATTCTGCCACTTGGTTCCTATGATATCCTCATTGGAATGGATTGGCTAGAATCTCACAAAGTCAAGCTTGACTTTTATAAAAAGACATTTGAGTGCTTGGATGAAGAAGAAAACTTAAGGGTTGTGAAAGGCATTCCAAAGGTGATTTCTGTAAGGCATATTTTAGCCATGCAGTTGAAGAAGTTCTGTTGGAAAGGTTGTAGAGTGCATGCATCCCATGTGTCAGAGGAAACAGAGAATGAAACTCCCAAGTTGGAGGAATTTCATGTGTTACATGAATTCAGAGATGTTTTTCCTGATGAAGTTCTAGGGCTTCCTTGAAAGAGGGACATTGATTTCACAATTGAACTTTTGCCAAGAGCAGCACCACTATCTAAGACACCCTATAGGATGAGTACATTGGAGATGCTTGAGCTGAATATGCAATTGCAATATTTGTTGGAGAAGAAGTACATTAGGCCGAGTGTGTCCCCTTGGGGAGCACTAGTGCTATTTGTAAAGAAGAAAGATGGTACACTCAGGTTGTGTACTGATTATAGGAAGCTGAATAAAGTCACTGTGAAGAACAAGTACCCTTTGCCATGGATTGATGAACTCTTTGATCAAATGAAAGGAGAAAAGGTGTTTTCCAAGATTGACTTAATATCGGGTTAGCATTAGGTAAGAATCGAGGATGAAGACATTCATAAGACAACCTTTCGGACAAGGTATGGACATTATGAGTTTGTAGTGGTACCATTTGGTCTCACCAATGCACCAACTACATGTATGTGCCTTATGAATAGTGTCTTCGACAGGTATTTGGAAAAGTTTTTTCTTGTCTTCCTTGATGATATTCTTATTTATTCCAAGAATGAGGAATAACATGAAGAAAATCTGAGATTGGTTTTGCAATTTCTCGGGGAGCATAAGTTGTATGCAAAATTGAGCAAGTGTGACTTCTATAAAGATAGAATTCATTACTTGGGCCATATCATATCAAGCAAAGGCATATCTGTGGACCCTGGAAATATTGAGGCCATCATGAATTGTCCAACTCCAAGCAATGTGACAGATGTAAGGTATTTTATATTGGGACTTGCCAGATATTATAGGAGATTCATTGAAGGATTCTCCAAGGTTGCACATCCTATCACTTCTTTGCAAAGGAAAGGGGTGAGATTTGAAAGGACACCTAAATGTGAGGCAAGATTCCAACAGATGAAGAATCTTCTCACAAGTGGACCCATTTTGAAAATTGCAGACCGAGAAAAGGACTTTGTGGTGTGCACTGATGCATGCGGTCAAGTGCTTGGAGGATTTCTTATGCAACACAGCCATGTGGTATGTTATGAGTCTAGAAAGTTAAAATATCATGAGAAGAATTATGCCACTCATGACTTAGAACTTGTGGCCATAGTACATGCTCTCAAGAGGTGAAGGCATTACTTAATGGGAAGAAAATTTGAGTTAAGGAAAGACCATTGTGGTATGAAATATTTGTTTGATCAGCCAACACTAAATGCTAGACAAGCTAGATGCCTGGAGTTTTTATGTGAGTTTGAATTTTAAATCAAACACATAAAAGGAAAATAAAACAAAGTGGCTGATGCACTTAGCAGGAAAGTGCATGAAAAGCATGTGGCATCTCTTAGTATTTTCCAATTAGATCTGAGACAGCTAATTGTGAATCATACTACTCACGACAATTTGTATGTGCAGGTCAAGGATAAATTGCAGCAACAGAATCCTAAGAAGAGATATGAGGGATATAAATTGGAAGAATATGGGCTTCTTACCTACAAGGAAAGAATGTATATTCCACATGTATCAGACTTGAGGAGAGTTTTTATGGATGTGATCCATCAGGCTCCGTATTCTAGTCACGTAGGATATCATAAGACAATTGCTACAGCGAGGAAGCAGTATTTTTGTCCAAGAATGAAAAAGGATATTGCTAAATACATTCCAAGGTGCATGAAATGTCAGCAGGTGAAGGTTTAAAATCAACGCCCAGTAGGTTCATTATAGCCTTTGCCAATTCCAAAATGGAAATGGGAAGTCATTTCCATGGACTTCATTACCGGTTTTCCAATGACTTGGAGACAACATGATTCTATCATGGTTGTGGTGGACAAGTTGACAAAGGAAACACATTTTATACCAGTCAATCCTACTCATAAGACTGATGATATTGAAAAAATATTCATGAAGGATATTTTCAATTTGCATGGATTGCCTAAGGCAATAGTTTCTGATAGGGATGCCAAGTTCACTTCCATTTTTTGGAAGCAGTTGTTTGCATATTTGGGTACAAAGCTCAATTTTAGAACTGCTTACCATCCTCAGACTGATGGTCAGATAGAAAGGGTGAATCAAGTGTTAGAATACATGCTTCACATGTATGTGATGGACAAGCCAACCAAGTGGGAAGACTACTTACACTTGGTAGAATTTTCATACAATAATGAGCAGCAAGCATCCTTGGGGATGAGTCCATACAAAGCTATGTATGGAAGAAGGTGTAGGACACATGTAACTTGGGATAATCCTGTGAATAGGATTGTGCTTGGGCCAGAATCACTTAAGGAGATAAACCAAGAGGTTGCAAAGATCGAGCAGAATCTAAAGGCATCCCAGGACAGACAGAAGAGATATGCTGATAAGCATAGAGTGCACAGATAATTTTGTGTTGGGGATCATGTTTATCTGAGAGTGAGGGAAAATAAGAGTTCTTTGAATCTTGGAAGTTGTGCTAATTTTTCCCCTAGATATTGCAGGCCCTTTGAAGTGCTTGAAAGAATAGGGCCAATTGCATATAGACTTCCATTTCCTGCTAGCACTAGGTCTCATAATGTTTTTCATGTTTCTTTGTTTAATAGATATGTACATGATCCTTACCATGTGATTGATTGGGATGTGATCTAGGTAGAACCCAAGGGAGAATTCCAAACCAAGCCATTGTGTATCCTCAACAGGAAGGTCACCATGCTCCGGAATTGAGCCATTGGGCAGGTAAAGGTACGATGGGAGCACTACATCCCCGATGAGGCTACTTGGGAGCTAGAGGATGCCATGCGATTGGAACATCCATTTTTGTTCAATTTTGTGGAGCACTGAGGGTGGTTCTAGTGTAACATTTTTTTCCAAATTGTAAAGCAGTAAGGATAGTGCTTTTGTAAGGGGGAGGGGATTGTAATACCCCTTGTTTTGACCCCTTAGTATTTAATTGCACATAATGTTATATTGTATTAAGATCATGGAATGGAGATAAAGGCCAAGGCCATGCCATTGATGAAAGTTTTTTGGATAGGCGATCCTACCATTGATACCTATGGTGACAATTCTAAGTCAAGCATAATAGACATATTTTGACATATCATGTAACTATTTACAAATTAATATAAAACCACAACTATCTTGGGACTGTAAACATTAAAAAAGATGGGGCATGATTCCACAAGGGATAGGGTGGGGAGTGAGTCAACCCTTGAGCCAATAGGGTGTGACCAAATGTCAATGAGGGAACCTTCAACCCTCAGAT
The DNA here is from genome assembly GCA_001517045.1 of Pseudotsuga menziesii. Taxonomy (NCBI): domain Eukaryota; kingdom Viridiplantae; phylum Streptophyta; class Pinopsida; order Pinales; family Pinaceae; genus Pseudotsuga; species Pseudotsuga menziesii. Next base: position 14,831 of record LPNX011026401.1, read on the forward strand.
ACTTTTGTCCTCTTTCCTCATTCCTTCAAGAAATCGGATGAGGCATTTAATGCCTGGGGTAGTGCAAGGCATGGCAAACTGCAGTCTGTGTAGGCCTACATCCTAGGGAAGGGCACGATATTTCTACATTCCTGTTGTGCATGCCTATCTTTCATTCACGTCGCTATTCGAGCTCTCTAGTTTTTGGCTCATGCGCATTGTGTGTTTACCCTGTTGCACAACTATGTTTTTTTCCTATGATTGGTTATATTATGCTCAGCATTCACCATCTGGGTCATTCCCTTCTCCCCTAACAGGAAATCCTCTGTTTACTAAGCGATTGAGTAGTGTAAATCACTTGTCTTGGTGAAAGAGAGTGGTCGTATGTATTTTTCCCTATGTTTGTGTTTTTCCTACAATGGAAATCCTCTGTCACAGAGTGAATGCAAACCTAGTAAACCCACTGTGAATGATGGCTTGGAAGAGTTCTTGATAAACCCATATGGTGGCTTGGCTGAGTCTTTTTGTGTTTGGCCATGTGAAATTAATGGCGTAGCAGTCTGATAAACCCACTGTGAATGATGGCTTCACTAATTTCCTGATAAACTCATATGTGGCTTGATCGATCCCTATTTTGGAATTAGGATTGACTGTGAATAGTCTAATAAACCCAACTACATGCTGGCTTGGCTGAGTAAGCCCAATAAACCCAACATTGTTTGGCTTGTAAGCCTACAACCTGACAAACCCACTGTGAATGATGGCTTGGTTGAGTGCTTGATAAACCCATTTGTGGCTTGGTTGGGCAGCCTGATAAACCCACTGTGAATGATGGCTTGGTTGAGTTCCTGATAAACCCATCTATGGCTTGGATGGAAATCCTAACAAAACCACTATGAATAATGGCTTGGTTGATTTCTTGATAAACCCATCTGTGGCTTGGTTGGGTAGCACGATAAACCCACTGTGAATGATGGCTTGGACAAGTTCCTGATAAACCCATCTCTGGCTTGGCTAGGAAGTTTGATAAACCCAACTAAAGGATGGCTTGATTATGTGTGTATGCTCTAATATGGCTGTACATAAGCGTGTCGTTTCCCTAGTTCCTTGTGGAAATCATGCCCAGCTCAGGGGTGGTAGTGTGTTGAGAGATTAATGAACACACCGGCCTATGGTTGGGTGGAACGTTGTAGTCTCCTAGCCATTTGCGGGATGACTTAATCATCAAGATAAGTATCTCTGTCATGATTTCTTATGCCATGTATTGTCTATGAATTTCCATGGTTAATTTGAATGCTTGTTAATGATCAAGTAGAGGTTACTAGTGCATGGATCTCCTTATGTTTGCTTACTTATGCTTTGAATGTTTATATATTTGACCTCTGTGCATGTTTTGTTCTTTATGATGCATTTTCCTAAGTCCCTGGAGGCTAAAAACCTGGTAAGAGGTCAAAAATAAGATTAAGTAAAGAAATTATGTGTTTTTTGACTTTTGGAATCCGCTCGTAGACAGTGAAAGTTAGAATTTGGGAAGTGGAAAAATGTTCAAGGAAGAAAGCCAAGTTTTCAATTCCCGAAATCAGAAAGAGGAATTCGAGAAGTCGAAAGTTGAAAAGCGGAAAGATAGCTAAAATTCCCAAGTAAAGATGGATTTCTGATTCTCATAGTCGGAAAGTGGAAGTCAGGATGTCGGAAGTCGGAACGTGGAAAGATAGCTGAAAACTCTAAGGAAAGTTAAATTTCTGACTCCCGAAGCTGAAAGGTAGAAGTCGGGAATTCGAAAGTCGGAAATAGGGAAAATGAGAATAAAGGTAAGCGTTAAATGGATTTCCGATTTTTGAAGTCGCAAATCAAAAGCAGAAAATCTAGAAGCCAGAAATCGGAAAGGTGATAGCATAACACCTTGCATTGTTGGATTTTCAATTTTCGAGTTCGGAAGACGGAGGTTGAAAGTCGAAAAGTTCAGTTTTAGATCGGAAATGGCCATTATGGATGCATAATGGATAATTGAACGTAGAAACGACTGTAATAGTGGTTCCAAGTCAATGTGAAGGTTGGATAGTAGGTTGACGTCCATACCTAGTGTTTATCAAAAGAACAAAAGAGGTTCTTGAAGCAAAAAATTTAAATATCCGCATTATGGGGTACAGAGACGTGACAGGTAAGATCATAGAGAACTTCTCCACATAAAAGAAGATTCAAGAAGTCAACAAATGTTGAAGATTGAAAGAAAAGATAAGTATTTCTTTTTTCATGTTATTATACATTTGTTGTATAATATTGTATGTGATGAATTTAAAATCCATGGTTTCTAGTTTAGAGACACTTTATTCTAGATTGGATCAAGATGATGCTACTTTGTGTAAGTAGTTTGTTGGTATTTGAGAAGACCTATTGTATTTTATGCTTTCTACTAGGCATATTTCTGAGTACCTTTGAGGTACATTAGAATAGGCTCTTTATTGCATTTGATACATGGAAGACCTATTATTTGATTATGTTATCTAGCAATTGTTTTATCTTAAGATAAGCGATGTAATTTGATGCTAGTACTACAAAATCTAAGTGTATTGCGGCTAGTACAACTGAAGCAAGATGTATGTCTGAATGTACTACATAAGAAAAATGTGTTTTGTGGATAGTACTACATAATGAGGATTAGTGTAGCTTTGGAAGCTACCTACTAGGGTTAAATACTTGAGCCTACAGTCATTAGGTGTTAATAGTCAAGCTTTATCGAAAACCCTATATGTGTGTTATGATAAAAACACATTGAGATGAAGTTTTACTTCATTGAAGTCCTGATCATGTAAAATGAGTTCCAGTACATAGTTACTATTGAGCAGATTGCAAATTTGTGACAAGACTCTATCTATGATGAAGTTTAGACACTTCTGAGATAAGCTTGGTATGGAAAAGAATGTCTCTCTCGCTGAGAGGGAGTGTTGAGAGTACAAATTCAGGACTTATTATCCATGACCTTATGTTGTATTAAGGTATGAGACTTGTGTTGTAATCAAGTCCAAAATCTATGTTGTAATTAGGTTCATATCCTCTCCTTGAACTTATGTTGTATTAAGGTTTGATACTTGTGTTGTATCAAGTCCAGAACTTATATTTTATCAAGTTCACATGACATTGTCATGTTTGGGAGAAATGATTGTACTAGGATATTATGGTTAAGATCACAACCTTATGTTAAGTTCTAATACTTGTGTTGTATCAAGTCTAGAAATTTTGGTGTACTAATTTTACACATAACTTATGTTGTATTAAGTCTCAAGGATATACTATGTGATGTATTGATAGTCATGGTCAATAGGTGCTACAAGTCTCCTTTAGGGATTAACTACCCCAAGAGTGATTTACGTTAGTATGTGACTATATGACCTAGAGAAATACATATGATCATAGGTTTGGAACAATTCTTATGAGTATGATATGATATATAATTAATGAAAACACATATGGACCATGCAGATAAAATTAATATGAGCATAGAGATAGAGAGAGAATTTAAATTTCCCATGCATGCCTCCAAGTGAACTCGAATTAATATGACATCAGGTGAGTCTTAGTTGTGATAAAACAAGCTGAGTTAATTAAGGATACAACTCCTTAATTTATGCAAGTGGTTGTTGAAGATGAAACTGATGAAGAAACACTAGTGACATTCAGTTTTGTTTAGTTACATTCAATTACATTCAGTTGCATTCACTTCCATCCAGTTCAATTCAATTCATTCAGTTAACAACTCAGTTAGAGACAGTTAAACATAGTGAATTAATGGAGGGCGCATATCTTCTTTGTGGGAGATAATTATGGAGTTCCAACTTGACACTAAGTCAATGAGGGTGCATGGTTGAAGATAAAATAGTGTTCTCAGTGTCAACTACTTATTGAAGCATGCAATATTTGCTACCTTCCTTATATGACCTAATTTGACTTGTTATTAAAGTGTTATGCACATGGAAAGTTCATCACATTGTTCCATTTGATTTCCACTTTATGGTGCTCTCGGTGAAATCAATATTCTATTGTGTTGTAATCATTCTCTAGCACTTATAAATCATACTATAAGATTGTTTGTTGGGTTTTTTATCCTCTAAATCAGTGGAGGGTTTTCCCATGGTATATTATATGTTCTATGCTTTGATTTATGTCTCTGGAATATTGATGGGATCTGTATGCACTATTAATATGGATTAAAGTTTTAAAGTTCAATTATCTTCATATTTTTTTCTCAATCACTAGCATTTTTCCCGCTTATATGCAGCCCTATACGTGACTCGATAACTTGTAACCCTTGTGGGACGCGAATTCCATCTTCAGTGGTCCAAGCTTTTAATATTAATGCATTGAATGGATAGAGAATGGGATTATGAGTTACTTGGTCCTTACGGCTATGGATTTTGTGGCCCATAGATCCCAAAATCTTTGTCTAAATTTTGGGGGTCCAATAAGCTCCAAATGCACTATGATGGGTAAAAAATCGAATGGTATGGTAAATGTTTGATTTTTTACTATTTATTAAATATTTTTACCCACTTTTCCTATAGTTTGGACTATTTACTAACCATTTCCAACTATTTTGGACTAATATTGTTGTGTAGGGTCCCCTTTTGTTGCACTTTCATTGATATTTTTGTTCATTCATTCCCATGGAAGTTATAAAACTAAATTGGCATATAGGATAGGAAAACTTTCTACATGCATTATGCATTATCCTATGACTATGTCACATTAACCATATGTATGAACCCACTTATTAATGTCACGGAACCGTCTTACTACTACTAGAAGTGGCATTATGTAAGTGGTAGATATTTCCTAATCATGGGTGCCCTAGTTAGATCCTACATTGTCATTCTATACCCATGTTGATCTTCCCCCCTTAGGTCTGGGAGCCCCCCGTAGTCTTGACATGCCTTTGAACAAGAAATTTGTATTCTTTCTTATATTTTATGTTGGTTATATACTATAGGGACTCCCATTTTTTATTAAGTTGTAATTGCATTGCATGCATCCTCTTGTTGTATTGAGCTTAATGTTGGCTCCTTGCTTCAACTTTATATGCCATATAGCCCATTATTGTCTCAATTCTAGCGAAGCGCCTATGCGTCATCCTCTAAAACACATAATTTGGTTCCAATACAAGTTTATTTTTCAAGCTTTGATTATTCCATACCGGAGGAAACATCCCCCTGAGTGTCTTTATCCTACATATGCTTCCTTGCATTGAGCATAGGTATGTTCCACTACTTGGAATTAGTTTTCTTGTATACGACACTTGTTTCCTACTTGTTGTACTATAATCAATTTTACTATTTTTCAAGCTCTTAACATGAAAAGGACCAAAAAAACATAAAAGAAATTAAACGATGGATGGGAAATGATATTGTCTCACCTTGGCGGTTGTCGTGTCACCTTCGAACATAGCACAGTCCTTGAGTTTATTCACCATTTGTTGGATTTTAGTATGACCTTAGGAGCTATACTCATTATTAAAATATTTCTCCACTGACTTATTATGCTTCTAGACATTATGGATCCTCTATTGATGCCTCCTATGTCACAGAGTTGTCCTATTTTACACCTTGAGTCCATGCTTCCTATGTGTCTGCATCTTCCTTATGCTCTTGTTCGAAGGAAGTCTTTAACTTGAGTCGATCATTCCTCAATTATGTTGACTCTGCATGTGAGCCATTCTTGATACATTGGTTATTGGTTTGTGCACATCTTGTTCATCTGATTTCTTCCAAATTATCCAATGTTGTTGTGTACTTTGTCTTGGTTGATAGGGTATGCCTTAATTCCATCCTTCTAGTAGATTCCATTCCATCTAATTCAAATCATTTATTCTAGAAGGGGATCTAAAGTGCATTGAGTTCCTTGAGGATTGCAGTCATCAGTGGAAGGTTCTCTCGCCATCGACATGTTTGGGAATACATCAATGTCCCTTGATCGATGTATTTTTTCAAGTGTTTGATTTCAACACATATATTCACACTTAATTTATTGCACTCTGTACCTTGATTCCCATTGTCATTATCGGTGGGATGTATCACGTCTATCAATGGTATACATCAATGACTGATAATCAAATGGTGGTCTATCATGTTCAACCCCAACACCTTTATTCATGTGATGGAACATGTACTAGCGATGGTTTGTGTAGAAGACCTTGGATTTGGGTGGAATTCCATATATGCTACTTCAGAGATCACGACAATATGTATGATATTTCAGTTCGCATGACCAGAGTTTAGTGTACCTTCTTATGTACCATATGTCTTCATTCAGTATGGATATCATACTTCGCTATATATTATATGTGGCGATTACCACTCATGACATATGTCTATTATTCCTATTCATGGCCATTGTACTAATATGTATCTGCGGCTACTATGTATACTTCAAATCTACATTCATATGTAGAGACTTGTCATTATATTATATTGACGAATGGATAGTTCTTCAACCTAGTTCTTCAATACTCCACTCCTGGGACTATTTTAATGTATTTAGGCCATCATGCACCCCTATGACCTCACACATTAGAGGGCATTTGTTATAACATGATTTTCCACACCTGATACATCATGCTTTAATGGTGTCACATGCCCCAATTTTTCCAAAAAACAATTTTATATTATTTGGTATTATTTGAGGACAATATGTTAAATTTTATGCTAAGTTGTAATTGATGACTCGGCAGAGTCAAGGATATTTAATGTAATTATAAATATTTTATTTATAAATAAATAAAGGAGGAAACAACAGCTTAGGAGAGCTGTTAAAAGAGTGTTTATTGGTCAAATTGGTGGAGGAGACTGGGTGGATAGAAAACTGACATGTGGCAGCATCTTCAAACCACTTCCAACTATTACAGGTGGAAACCTCCCTACATTTGGGGTCATGATTCCCCAAGAAAGTGGAATCAGAGCAGGTGGCTCAATTAATGAAAACTAAAGCAAAAGACCTAGGAAATATTTATAAAAATTCCCATTGAAGAGAGTTGAAGCTTCTCATTATAGAGAAGTCATCATTCTGGTGAATGATTGTACTTCAGAGAAATTCAATGGAAGGGAGTTGTGGAAAGTGATTGAGGGCATAACTGCTGATCGATCTAGTGCAGCTGTTAAGTTGAAAGATCTTACTGCTGAGAGCATAGTGTTTTACTGAGATATTGGACTAGTCTATTATTTGCATTCTCCACCAGTTCTCAACCAAGAAGACCGAGAACAGGCTCAGGGGTCCTGAGGAAGCGTTGTTTGAGCGCTCTCCAAGAGATTGGTAGGGAGGAACAGCCTCCTAACGCTGTTGTCATCTGTCCTAAACAGGTTCTACATTATTTGGTTTTACTGTGTTAGATAGATAAATATGAGCGTGATTTTTATATGAATGTTAAATATTTAGTTTGTCAATGCTAGAATTTAGTAGTCTTTTTAATTTATTGAAGAAATGAATTTGAAAAGTAATGTGTTAGAATGGAAAATAATTTCTAGTTTGTGTTTTTCCACACCTGGAAAACAAGGCTGTACTCCAGCACAGATACAATATTTATAGTAGATGAAAGAAAATGATAAGAGATTGAATATAACAGATAAAGTTCTGCATTTTCCAGATAGAAGAGTAATTAATACTATGTGTAGATTATTATTAAAGAGAACGGTATTCTAGTTAGTTATGTTTACTGTTTTTATGAGCATATCTATGTTGGAAAAGAAACAGTAGTGCTAAAATAGAATTATAGTAAAGAAATATACTCTTACAATAAAAATTATAGGAGATACAGTAAGTATCTAAACAAGGTTTCAACCACCCTTATATCATTTAGCTTAAACTATTATTTTACATATACTAGAATAGGATTATGTTATAAATACTATTAAAGGAAGAAGTAATCAGAGTTCAGAGTTAATGTTTAAAACATTACATAACCCTAAACCTTTACTAGTTAACAGAGCAGTAAACAAATGAAAATTTAAATGTAAACAGAAAATAGAATGAAGCTAGGCATTTACCTATTCCAAGAATAATTATTTTCCAACAAGCTCTAAATCTGTTTAGGTTTAACAAGAGGGTCAAACCCTAATTCTACTTCCATTCTTTTTATAAAAGTATTTCTTTAAAATAGAATAAACAAATTAAAATTTAAAAACTAGAATACTAAAGTATGCACTAGACTGAGTACAGTTTTATAAAAAGAACTTACAGTATTTGTATAAACTCTTTTATTTAAAGAAAAGGAAATATTTAAACAGGATAAACAATATTAATACTATCGTAACAACGTAAAATAGGTAAACATAAACCAACATAATTGATCAATTTTAAGAATATATTTATCTAAGGGTCCTTTTACAGTACACCCTAATATTATATCCTAACTTAAAAGCTTAAACATATAAAAATTTACCTTACGACTGAACTTACAGTATTCACATTATCTTAATTTATTTACAAGAAAAATATTAAAACAAATAGTTATCATTATTAACAGTCGAGGAAGGGAAGACTCAAATTACACAGAGTCATAATTTTACAAGTTATATAACTGATGTATAAATGAGACAGAGCTCGATTTCTTTTTAAAATCCTTTTAAAACCAAATATATTACTCTGTCAGGCCGAAAGGATTAAGAAATAACAAGTTTATTCTACCCAGCTCAGGCCGGTTACACCCAGCATCATGGCAGGGGTTTGAAGGACAAAACCAACAAACAATTTATAAAACTTCATTACTGTAATAACATTTATGGGACAATGTGTATTTTATTATAGTATTTGAAATAGACAACCATTAAACCAAGAAGACAAGAGAAACTCCACATAATAAGAACACAGTATGTCATTACTGATCCATAAGGCTGTAAACCTGTCAAATAGTCGAGAAAAGTGGAATACAATTCACGGCATCAAGGCCAAAGCAACCCTGCTACAAGCAAGGGTTTAATAACCAAAAATACTAAACAACAACTGAGCTAAACATTTTAAACAATGAAGGAACCGAGGTCGTATTTCTTCTCCAACTGAAACCATTTTTCCCTAATCTGTACAAGCAGGGAGTTGCCACATTGTAACTGAGGCTTACCCGTAGGTCTTGCTGTAAATCCAAACATGGAGATGGTTCTTCCAATCGTAAGGGAAAACTACAACTTGTAAGCAACCCAAGGGTTTTAGTTAGAAATTGACTAATCTATAAATAAAACTGTAGCTGGAAATTTATAACAACTATAAAATAAACTCTTTACCTGAAGGTGAAATATTTAGGAGCTGAGGAGGAATTGATTCCACACCATGAGCAGCACAACCCTCATGCTCACCAGTAACAAAGGCGACGGGGCTCACAGTACATTCTACACCACGAGCAGGAGTAAGCTTTGGCAATGGCCATGAAAGGAAACAACACTAAAAACTACTGGCAGAGCTTCACTACCCTCACGACAGTGTATTGTATGCAGGAAGAAAAACACCAAATGCGAGCTGTGAACTTCACCACCCTTACACGAGAGTGGAAACACTCATCTACACATAGACAATGGAGTTGGAGACGAGCACAAGCGAGCCCTAATGGCCGTAGTAAACCAGACAGAGCAAAGACCAAAACCCTTGACAAAGAATGAGGAGTTAGGGTTGCATTGGAGACTTTTAAATCATGCATTACACGGTGTTGGATGTTCCACGTATCCATAAATTTATCCAGTCCATAGGGGGTTGAGTTGTATAGTCTCCACTGCACTGTTGGGAACCAAATTGTGTTAATAATTTAAATAATGACCACAATGATAGTATAATGTAATAAGTCAATACATATCATTTCAATGGTGAGCTATGAATTCAAGCTATGTTAAGAATGAGGTTTTATTGTATCCATAGTAAGGTATATTCCCTTAATCATAAGTTACTAGTTCTAATAATAATCATTGATTCAAACTTTACAATAAAGAACTATGTTGTTAGACCTAGTCTTAGGTAAACATTAATGGTAAGAATTTAGTTTATAAATCATCAATGTGTATATAAAAGTATTTACACTCTGAAATAATCTCTTACACTTATATGTTTAGTCTGTAGTACCAGAGAGTAAGATAAACATCTTGGAATTTTATAGACATTTGGTCTCCATAAGGAGCCAAAGCTCTAAATGAAACAAACCAAGGTTAGATTACACTTGGAAGTTGAAGATAGTAAAACTATCTAGGAATACATATAGCTTCACTATTATTTTGTAATTTTGTCACATTACTTATTTCATGAAGAGATTTGGAGAATAGGAATCACAACTTGACGACATTTGTGCAAATGATCATTTATAGACTTATTACATTAATAAGCTGATAAATTTCCTCTACTGAAGATGAATTAAAGGTAAAGCTAAGAGTTCTCTATAAGCTTGTTTCTTAAAAGGTCTTAGGTATATTTCCATACTTAAGCAGTGTTTTAAAGTTTAGAAATAACAACAATAGTAAACTATTATGTTAGTTAAGGAATAGTTATACAAAATCAGGAGCTCTATAAGTAACTTGGCTAATAGATAGAAAGAATAAATGTCCGAAATAAAAGTCATACTAATGAAAAACATTGAGTATGGTGTGAGTATGGTAAGGTTTTTAGTATTTACAACATGAATTTAAAATACTGTCATAGTTGTAAAACAAGTAAAGGAAAGTTACTTTACCTCGTAAGTACCCTTGAATTCTATTAAGAAAACTTTTACTCTAGCAATATATTTTTTTTATGCTAAAAGAAGTATATCTGGACTAAAGCCTTAATAAACTCTTACTGGTTCAAAATTTACCTGTCAAGCCTGTAAGATCCAGAAATCCAAATAAATTAGCAATCACTAAGTAAGCCCCAGTTAGAAAGTAACTTCTCACCTACTTGACAAAATCAAATCATCAGTATAGCTAGAAACAACTGAATGCAGGTTATTTACATCACATATCAAAATTAAAAGAGTATTAATTTATATGTGTTTAAGTTAATCGTTACCTTTGTTAACTGTTTCATTTTTCCGTTAGCCGCTAACAGTTATCGGACTCCAACTATAGACAGTTTATGTTACATCAAAAAAATTTAAATTTTTGGGGTTTTGACATGTGGTATCAGAGCACAAGGTTCAAATACTAGGCCTTGATGAATCCCAACTTGATTTTTATGAAACAGTGAATTTAAACTATTTTGCTGATATTGTTTTCTTTTAATGTTATTCAACAAAGAAAATTGTTTCTGAATTTTGACAATAGGTATGGAAAGGCTGGAGGAATATGCGGAAGAGGAATCTCCATTTACTAAACAAGAAAACTTTCCAAGAGACCCTATACAAGAATATCTAACCACTAATTCCTTAGAACTTTTACAAACAGTAAAAGACTTAAAATCTGAAATGGAATCTGTTAAACAAGAGAATGAAAGGATTCTGAGGGCTCAGGAGGAGCTGAATCAGATCCTAATAGAAAGATTCCAAACTGAGGGTAGGGATAAAAGAGATGAATCAGAATATACAAGTCATCAACATAAATATAAAAAGATTAAACAGACTATAAATGAAAGCAGCTCATCTTCAGAGGTGTTTGGTGATCAACGTAATTTTCATTCCACTAGTGATAGTAGTGATGACAACCATTATACTAAAAAGAGAAAATATAAACCCTATGAGGAAATTTCTGGAGAGTTTAAAAAGATTAAACCACCAACATTCAATGGAGAGACTGAGAAAGGGGAGGAAGCGAAATCCTGGTTATCTGGGATGAAGAAGTACTTCCAGATTTATAACTATTCTAACCAATTAAAGGCTAGAATTGCTATCTACAATCTCTCAGAAAAGGCTAATATTTCATGGCAGGACTTGAAGAGAGTGAAGGGAATAAAAGAGAAGAACGTAAATTGGAGTACCTTCAAGAGGTACTTTAAAAATAAATTTATGTCTGAGCAGTACTATGAAGAGAGAGCAAAATAATTCTATGAGTTTAAATTAGGATCAATGACTATGAAAGATCTAAACAGCAAGTTTTTAATTCTGCTTAGGTATGTGACATACCTTGTATATGAAAAAGCAAAGGTATAGCGATTCCTCAGCTATCTACCTTATCATATTGAAGACAGGATTGAGTATGACAATCCAAAAACTCTGGAAGAAGCTATGAGGAAAGCCAAATTCTATTATGAATAGAATTGGAAGAAGGAGAGCATGGCCAACTGGAAGGCCAAGAAGAATAATAACCATTATGATCAAAATAAGAAAGAATTTGTGCCCAGCCGAAATTCTAGAAACATTAAGGACAGAAATTTTGCTAACAAGATTTTCCAAGGGAATAAGAATAATTCACCAAGCAATCAGAATAATTCAAAGGGTAAAGAATCTACTAATAACCATGCTAAATACACAAAGAACTTTGAATGCAAAGAACCTATAAAGTGTTGGTAGTGTAATGGCCCACATTATGCCTCAGTCTGTCCTAATCAAAAAAATACTGTCAGTAATATTCATACCATACAGGAGGAAATGACTGTCGGAGATTTAGCGAGGACTATGCCTAGAATCAATGCAGCTTTGGAGAATCGACAAGCAGAATATCAAACTTCCATGGTGGAAGTAGAAGGTATGATAAACCAAACCCCTATAGCTATTTTAATTGATCCAGGAGCTAGTATCAGTTATATTTCACCTAACATGGTAGAAAAATGTAAGCTGCCTATTGAAAAATTTGAAAATTCTTGGTTGGTTCAGTTAGCCACTGGTACAAAAAGGAAGGTAACATGTTTTGTAAAAGAATGTGCAGTAGTTATGGATCAATTTGAAACTGTTGTAAAGGTTAATGTATTACCTCTTGGTTCTTACGACTTACTAATCAGTATGGATTGGTTAGAACAACATGGGGTGATTTTAAATTGCTATGATAAAACATTTACGTGTATAAATAATGATGGAAAATCAATAAATGTAAAGGAAATCCCTAGAATAACTACCATAAGGTAGATTTCTGCTCTGCAACTTGAGAGGGCTGTTAGGAAGGGTTTTAAAGCTTATGCAGTAACAATAACTGATGAGGAGAATCTAAATAAGATGGACAAATTAAAATTGGAAGACGTGCCAGTTTTAAGAGAATATGTTGATGTATTTCCGAAAGAAATTTCGGGACTACCTCCAAAAAGGGAACTAGACTTTACCATTGAGTTGGTACCTGGTGCAGTACCCAGATCAAAGGCCCCTTATCAAATGAACATACTTGAACTTAATGAATTAAAGTCACAATTAAAAGAACTTATTGATAAAAAGTATATTCGACCTAGTGTGTCTCCCTGGGAGGCACCTGTCATCTTCGTTAAGAAAAAGGATGAAACCATGTGACTTTACATACATTACCATCAGTTGAATAAGATGACTATTAAAAATAGATACTCGTTGCCTCACATAGATGATCTGTTTGATCAACTACGTGGAGCCACGGTGTTCTCAAAAATTGATTTAAGGTCTGGATATCATCAAGTTAGGATTAAAGATGAAGACATCTTTAAAATAGATTTTAGAACTTGATATGGCCATTACGAGTTTATCGTCATGCCATTCAAGCTTACTAATGCCCCAAATATTTTTATGTGTTTAATTAATAACGTTATGCATAAGTATCTAGATAAGTTTGTGGTCGTGTTTATCGACGACATATTAATCTATTCAAAAACTCAAAAAGAACATAAAGAACATCTTAAAAAAAATTTGCAAGAGCTACGAGATCATCAACTCTTTGCAAAGTTTAGTAAATGCGATTTCTTCAAGGATAAGATTCAGTACTTAGGTCATGTGGCGACTAAGGAAGGGATATCAGTGGATCCTGAAAAGATAAAGGCAATCGAATATTGGCCAATTCCTAAAGATGTAACTGATGTTTGATCCTTCATAGGAATTACCGGTTATTGCCGAAGGTTCATTGAAGGTTTTTCGAGAATCGTGAATCCGATAACTTCTTTGCAGAAGAAAGGAAAGAAATTTGATTGGAACTAGAAATGCAAGAAAATCTTTAAAAAGTTAAAAACTTTATAAACCAGCGCACCTATTTTAAGAATAGTTGATCCAAATAAAGAATTTGTAGTGTGCACTAACACCTGCAATGATGGTTTAAGCGGTGTTCTGACTCAAGAAGGGCATGTTATTTCCTATGAGTGTAGGAAATTAAAAATTCATGAAAAGAATTATGCAACTTATGATCTAGAATTAGCTGCTGTTATACATGCTCTAAAGATGTGGTGTCATCACCTAATTGGCAGAAAATTTATTCTAATGACTGATAATAAAGGATTAAAATATATGTTAGATCATCCTAATCTAAATTCTAGACAAGCTAGGTGGCTAGCTTTTCTAAGTGAGTATGATTTCGAAATTCAGCACATTAAAGGTAAAGAAAATAAGGTTGTTGATGCATTAAGTAGGAATGCAAAGCTGAACTTCACAGCAGTTATCAGCACTTATACAGCAGATCTGGACGAACAGCTTAAAGCAGGGATAGAACAAGATGAAATTTACCAAAACTTACAAGCTAAAACAAAATAAAATCCAACATAAAGCTTAAGTAAAGGGTACAGTTTGAATGCAAAGGGATTTTTACTATATAAAGACAGAATGTATGTACCTAATGTGCCTAAAGTTAAGTTATTAATTTTAAACGAAATCCATGAAACTCTATACTCAGGTCATCCAGGCTATCAAAAGACTATAGCTATGTTAAGGAAATAATATTTTTGGACAAACATGAAGACTGAACTGACAGAATATATTGCTAGGTGTTTTGAATGTCAGTGGGTGAAAACTTAACATCAACACCCAGCTGGATTACTTCAGCCATTGCCAATTCCTAGCTGGAAATGGGAGATAATTAGTCTCAATTTTGTTACTAGTCTGCCTAAAAATCAGAATTTAAATGACTCCATCATGGTAGTGGTCGATAAATTAAGTAAAGCAGCCCACTTTATACATGTTAAAACTACGTATAAAGCTGCAAACATAGCTGATATCTTTCTAAAACAAATTTTCCGACTACATGGAATACCGAAAGTTATAATCTCAGATAGAGATCCTAAATTTACAGGTAACTTTTGGAAATATATGTTTAAAGGATTAAACACTACACTAAATTTTAGTACTTCACTCCATCCTCAAATAGATGGACAGACTGAAAGAGTAAACCAAGTCCTGGAAGATTTACTAAGAATGTATGTGAAAGACCAGCCAGGTAAATGGAAGGATTATTTACATCTGGTAGAATTTGCTTATAATAATAATTATCAAGCGTAAGCCAGATTTAGTCCTTTCGAAATATTGTATGGAAGGAAATGTAATACTCCTATCTCCTGGAGTAATCCAGTGGATAGATTAGTATTAGGCCCTGGACTATTAAAGGAAATGGAAGAAATTGTTAAGTAGGTACAAAGTAATCTGAAAATTACACAGGACCAACTGAAAAGTCAAGCAGACCTTAAAAGAACTCCAAAGGAGTTCCAGGTAGGTGAACATGTGTTCATCAAGGTGAGGCCCAAAAAGAGCTCTTTGAGATTGGGTAGTTGTGCAAAACTAGCACCTCGTTACTGTGGTCCATTTGAAATACTATCTAGGATTGGACAAGTAGCTTATCAATTAGCATTACAACCAAATTTAAGAGTACATAATGTTTTTCACATTTGTGTATTAAAGAAATATGTTCATGATGTTACTCATGTTGTTAACTGGAATGATGTACAGGTGGAACCAGAAGGAGATTTTCTGGTGGAACCGGGCTGTATCCTCGGGTGGAGGGAGATCACACTTCAGAACCGCACCATTGGTCAAGTGAAGGTGAAATGGAAGCACCATAGTTCGGAGGAAGCCACCTGAGAATTGGAAAACAATATGCGGGATCCATATGCAATTCTGTTCCATGGGAATTTTGAGGATGAAGAATAAATAACATCGAGGACGATGTTATGCTTTAAGGGGGTGTGTATGTCACATGCCCCAATTTTTCAAAAAAACAATTTTATATTATTTGTTATTATTTGAGGACAATATGTTAAATTTTATGCTAAGTTGTAATTGATGACTCAACAGAGTCAAGGATATTTAATGTAATTCTGAATATTTTATTTATAAATAAATAAAGGAGGAGACAACAGCTTAGGAGAGCTGTTGAAAGAGTGTTTACTAGTCAAATTGGTGGAGGAGACTCGGTGGAGAGCAAACTGACATGTGGAAGCATCCTCAAACCACTTCCAACTATTGCAGGTGGCAACCTCCCTACATTTGGGGTCATTATTCCCCAAGAAAGTGGAATCAGAGCAGGGGGCTCGATTAATGAAAACTGACCCAAAAGACCTAGGCAATCTTTATAAAAATTTCTATTGAAGAGAGCTTAGGCTGCTCATTCTAGAGAAGTCATCATTCAGGTGAATGATTATACTTCAGATAAATTCAATGGAAGGGAGTTGTGGAAAGTGTTTGAGGGGATAATTGTTGATTGATCTAGTGCAGCTGTTAAGCTGAAAGATCTTACTGCTGAGAGCAGAGTGTTTTACTAAGATATTGGACTAGTCTATTGTTTGCATTCTCCACCAGTTCTTAGCCAAGAAGACCAGGAATGGGCTCGGGGGTCCTGAGGAAGCATTGTTTGAGCGCTCTCTAGGAGATTCGTAGGGAGGAATGGCCTCCTAACACTGTTGTCATCTGTCCTAAACAGGTTCTACATTATTATTTTTTACTGTGTTAGATAGATAAATCTGAGCCTGACTGTTATATGAATGTTAAATATTCAGTTTGTAAATGTTAGAATTTAGTAGTCTTTTTAATTTATTAAAGAAATGAATTTGAAAAGTAATGTGTTAGAATGGAAAGTAATTTCTAGTCTATGTTTTTCCCCACCTGGTCTCCAGTACAGATACAATATTTACAGTAGATGAAAGAAAATGATAAGAGATTGAATATAATAGATAAGGTTCTACATTTTGTAGATAGCAGAGTAATTAATACTGTGTGTAAGTTATTATTAAAGAGAATAGTATTCTAGTTAGTTATGTTTACTATTTTTATGAGCATATCTATGTTGGAAAAGAAACAGTACTGCTAAAATAGAATTATAGTAAAGAAATATACTGTTACAATAAAAATTATAGGAGATACAGTAAGTATCTAAACAAGGTTTCAACCACCCTTATATCATTTAGCTTAAACTATTATTTTACATATACTAGAATAGGATTATGTTATAAATACTATTAAAGGAAGAAATAATCAGAGTTCGGAGTTAATGTTTAAAACATTACATTACCCTGAACCTTTACTAGTTAACACAGCAGTAAACAAATGAAAATTTAAATGTAAACAGTAAATAAAATGAAGCTAAGAATTTACCTATTCCAAGAATAATTATTTTCCAACAAGCTCTAAATATGCTTAGGTTTAACCTAAGGTTCAAACCCTAATTCTACTTCCATTCTTTTTATAAAAGTATTTCTTTAAAACAGAATAAACAAATTTAAATTTAAAAACTAGAATACTAAAGTATGCACTAGACTATACAGTTTTATAAAAATAACTTATAGTATTTGTATAAACAGGATAAACGTTATTAATACTATCATAACAACGTAAAATAGGTAAACAGAAACCAACACAATTGATAAATTTTAAGAATATATTTATCTAAGGGTCCTTTTACAATAAACCCTAATATTATATCCTAACTGAAAAGCTTAAACATATAAAAAATTACCTTACGACTGAACTTATAGTCTTCAAATTATCTTAATTTATTTACAAGAAAAATATTAAAACAAATAGTTTTCATTATTAACAGTCAAGGAAGGGAAGACTCAAATTACACAGAGTCATAATTTTATAGGTTATATAATTGATGTATAAATGAGACAGAGCTAGATTTCTTTTTAAAATCCTTTTAAAACCAAATATATTACTCTGTCAAGCCGAAAGGCTTAAGACATAACAAGTTTATTTTACCCAGCATCGTGGCGGGGGTTTGAAGGACAAAACCAACAAACAATTTATAAAACTTCATTACTGTAATAACATTTATGGGACAATGTATATTTTATTATAGTATTCAAAACAGAGAACCATTAAACCAAGAAGACAGGAGAATCTCCACATAATAAGAACAGAGTATGTCATTACTGATCCATAAGGCTGTAAACCTGTCAAATAGTCGAGAAAAGTGAAATACAAGTCACGGCATCAAGGCCAGAGAAACCCTGCTACAAGCAATGGTTTAATAACCAAAAATACTAAACAACAACTAAGCTAAACATTTTAAACACCGAAGGAACCGAGGTCGTATTTCTTCTCCAACTGAAACCCTTTTTCCCTAATCTGTACAAGCAGGGAGTTGCCACATTGTAACCGGGGCTTACCTGTAGGTCTTGCTGTAAATCCAAACATGGAGAGGGTTCTTCCAAGTGTAAGGATGAACTGCAACCTGCAAACAACCTGAGGGTTTTAGTTAGAAACCGACTAATCTATAAATAAAATTGTAGCTGGAAATTTATAACAACTATAAAATAAACTCTTTACCTGAAGGTGAAAGATTCCGGAGCCGAGGAGGAATTGATTCCAAACCACGAGCAGCATAACCCTCATGCTCACCAGTAACAAAGGCGATTGGGCTCACACTACATTCTACACCATGAGCAGGAGTAAGCTTTGGCAATGGCCATGAAAGGAAACAACACTAAAAACTACTGACAGAGCTTCACTACCCTCATGACAACGTATTGTATGGAGGAAGAAAAACACCAAATGCGAGCTGTGAACTTCGCAACCCTTACACTAGAGTGGCAACACTCATCTACACATAGACAATGGAGCTGGAGAAGAGCATAAGCGAGCCCTCATGGCTGCAGTAAACCAGATTCAACAAAGACCAAAACCCTCGACAAAGAATGAGGAGTTAGGGTTGCATTGGAGAATTTTAGATCATGCATTGCACAGTGTGGATGTTCCACTTATCGATAAATTTAACCATTCCACAGGGGGTCAAGTTGTATAGTCTCCACTGCACTGTCGGGAACCAAATTGTGTTAATAATTTAAATAATGACCACAATGATAGTATAATGTACAAAGTCAATACATATCATTTCAATGATGAGCTATGAATTCAAGCTATGTTAAGAATGAGGTTTTATTGTATCGATAAACCTTATATTATAAACCTTGGAATCTTCGTTGGTAATGAACCAAAACATTTTATTGCATTGTTAACCCTTTTTATATGTAAACATTGAAATCTTTCGTTGGTAAGATAATAACTATGGAAATATCCATAGTAGGGTATATGCCCTTAATCATAAGTTACTAGTTCTAATAATAATCATTGATTCAAACTTTACAATGAAGAACTATGTTGTTAGACCTAGTTTTAGGTAAACATTAATGGTAAGAATTTAGTTTATAAATCATCAATATGTATATAAAAGTATTTACACTCTGAAATAATCTCTTACACTTATATGTTTAGTCTATAGTACCAGAGATTAAGATAAACATCTTGGAGATTTATAGACATTTGGTCTCCATAAGGAACCAAAGCTCTAAATGAAACAAACCAAGGTTAGATTACACTTGGAAGTTGAAGATAGTAAAACTATCCAGGAATACAAATAGCATCACTATTATTTTGTAATTTTGTCACATTACTTATGTCATGAAGAGATTTGAAGAATAGAAATCACAACTTAATGACATTTGTACAAATGATCATTTATAGACTTATTACATTAATAAGCTGATAATTTTTTTCTACTGAAGCTGAATTAAAGGTAAAGCTAAGAGTTCTCTGTAAGCTTGTTTCTTAAAAGGTATTAGGTCTATTTCCATACTTAAGCAGTGTTTTAATTTTAGAAAGAACAACAGTAGTAAACGCTTATGTCAGTTAAGGAATAGTTATACAAAATCACGAGCTCTATAAGTAACTTGGCTAATAGCTAGAAAGAAGAACTGTCTGAAATAAAAGTCATACTAATGAAAAACATTGAGTATGGTAAGGTTTTTAGTCTTTACAACATGAATTTAAAATACTGTCATAGTTGTAAAACAAGGAAAGTTACTTTACCTCGTAAGTACCCTTGAATTCTATTAAGCAAACTTTTACTCTAGCAGTATATTTTTTTATGCTAAAAGAAGTATATCTAGACTAACGCCTTAATAAACTCTTACTGGTTCAAAATTTACCTGTCAAGCCTATAAGATCCACAAATCCAGATAAGTTAGCAATCGCTAAGTAAGCCCCAGTTTGAAATTAACTTCTCACCTACTTGACAAAATCAAATCATCAGTACAGCTAGAAACAACTGAATGCAAGTTATTTACATCACATATCAAAATTAAAACAGTATTAATTAATATGTGTTTAAGTTAATGGTTACCTTTGTTAACTGTTTCATTTTTTCGTTAACCGCTAACAGTTATCGGACTGTGACTATAGACAGTTTATGTTACATCAAAAAATTTTAATTTTTTGTGAAAATTTGGGGTTTTGACAAATGGCCTTTCGCTGTCCCTATGCAAACTCACTATACCCCACTTACTCGCCATTTCCCTGATGCTCCAGTTGAACCTATTAAAAAAATGAATATATACACAAGTCACAAGTATATAACTCGTATATACGCAGCTTGCACCACTATCACCTGCATACATCACTTTTTATGCTAAAAAATAAAAAATAAAAATATTTGGAGTTTTCCCCATCAAGTAATGAATGACTTGATCCTTAGCCTTCCATATGTCGATAAATGCTTCAATTTAACCCTACATTTCCTATTGATGGGCTATATATTGAGCTATTGTGAAGAATTGAAAGATGAGAAATTAGGAGTAAAGAGATTATAGCGAAATTGTGCCCCATTCTTATATGCTCGAGTCTGCATCCCTTTGTCCTTAAGGAAGCCAATAGTGCTCTTTGCCAATCTTGTCATTGTATTTGTGATACTTCCATTGTATGGAAGATTTAAGTGGTGGAGGTCCAAGTG
This sequence comes from Pseudotsuga menziesii, assembly GCA_001517045.1. Classification (NCBI taxonomy): domain Eukaryota; kingdom Viridiplantae; phylum Streptophyta; class Pinopsida; order Pinales; family Pinaceae; genus Pseudotsuga; species Pseudotsuga menziesii. The sequence continues at coordinate 35,827 of LPNX011026401.1, forward strand.
GAGGGACTCTGTTGGGAAGTCTAATAAACCCAACTAAAGATTGGCCTGACTTTGTGTGTGCACTCTGGTTTGGTTGTGTATAAGCTTGGTTTTTCTCTAGTTTCTTGTGGAAATCATGCCCAGCTTAGGGGTGGTAGTGTGTTGAGAGATTAATGAACACACTGGCCTGTGGTTGGGTGGAACATTACAGTCACTTAGCTAGTTGTGGGATGGATTAATCATCAAGATAAGTATCTGTGTCATGCTTGTTTATGCCATGTATTGTCTATGAATTGCTATGGTCAAGTTGAATGCTTGTTAATGATCAATTAGATGTTACTAGTGCATGAATGTCCTTGTTTTTTCTTGTTCATTCCTTAAATGTTTATATATTTTACCTCTATACATGCTTTGTCCTTTATGATGCATTTTCCTAAGTCCCTAGAGGATAAAATCCTAGTAAGATATCATACATGCAGTTAATTAAAGGAATTATGTGTTTTCCTACTTTTGGAATCCGCCCGCGGAAGGCAGAGGTGGGAATTCGGGAAGTGGAAAAATGTTCAAAGAAAAAATCCGAGTTTCTGATTCCCAAAACCAGAAAGCGGAAGTCAGGAAGTCAGAAGTCAGAAAGCGGAAATATAGCTAAAAGTACCAAGTAAAGTTGTATTTTCGATTCCCGAAGTTGGAAAGTGGAATTCAGGAAGTTAGAAGTAGGAATGCAGAAAGATAGCTGAAAAATCTAAGGAAATTTGGATTTTCGACTCCCGAAACTAGAAGGTGGAAGTCAGGAAGTCAGAAGTCGAAAATAGGGAAACTGATAATAAAGGTAAGTGTTACGTGGATTTCTGATTTTTGAAGTCATAAATAGCAAGGCAAAAATCCAGAAGCCAAAAACTGGAAAGGTGACAGGATAAGACCTTGCATTGTTGGATTTTCGATTTCTGGGGTCAAAAGTTAGAGGTTAGAGGTCAAAAAGGTCAGTTTTAGATCAGAAATGGCCATTCTAGATGCAAAATGGGTAATTGAAGGTCAGAACGACTGTAATAGTGGTTCCAAGCCAAGATGAAGGTTGGATACTAGGTTAACGTCCATACTCAGTGTTTATCAGAAGAACAAAAGAGGTTCTTGCAGAAAAAAATTTAAATAACCATCATTATGCGGTATAGGGATGTGACATTGTGGTATCAGAGCTTATGGTTACAACATTAGGCCTTGATGGGACAATTTGAACAGTTAACAAAGATGTTGGTAAATGGTTTCAACATCTTGTTAGCTATGTAACAAGATAAAACTGCCATGGCCAGTGGGTAAGTGGTTTTGATTCTGAAATTATCTAGCAAATGATGGGTTAACACATTTTGCAGAGTCATAGTGTCATTAGGAAAATTGGGTTTGGCTCAGCCATGAGAACCTACGAAAAGTATGATGCACAGAATCCCTATGAGCATGAGGAGGATGCTATGGGGGAAAACATCCAAGTTGGAAACGATGACACAGATTCTAATGGAAGCAGATTTCAAGAGACATTGCCTGAGATTGCAGCCACCATGAGAATCTTGATTAAATATAAGGAAGAGCAGCATCAGCTGAATTCCACCATGTTTCAAAAATTAACAAACATCCAAAGGCGGATGATCTTGGGGTGTCGTACAGAGAAACAAGAAGGAAATAAAAGCAGTGCTAGAAGAAGGAATAGGTCTCCTAGTGGGTCTTCTGACTCTAAGGAATCCACTGGGGAATCAATCTCTTCATCTCGCAATGAAAAGAGAAGGAGGAGTTATAGAAACAACTCATGTGATGAGTTCAGAAAGGCAAGGCCACCTACCTTCAATGCTGAGATAAAGTCTGGACAGGAAAATGAATATTGGCTCCTTGGGATGAGGAAATATTTTCAAATCCAACACTATTCAGGTAATATGAAATCTAGGGTCACCATCTTCCACCTGAATGGAAGAGAATCCATTTGGTGGGAGCGACTTAGGCAGGTAAAGAAGATTAGTGAAAGGAAGACCAATTGGGAACATTTCAAGAAGTATTTCAAGCAAAAATAGCTATATGAAAGGTACTATGATGACAATATCAAAGAATTCCATGAGCTAAAGCTGGGACAATGAACAATGGAAGAATATGCAAATAATTTCTTGGTACTGCTAAGGTATGTCATGTATATCAGGGATGACAAAGTAAAAATCCATCATTTCCTGAGTGGGTTTTGTTATCTCCCAAAATAAATTTATTTTGATAGTATGAAGAATTTAATTCATGCAATGACGGATATGAATATCACTGACAGTTTGAAAGCCTCTGTTTTTTATGAAAATTTCACAAGTTGTAGTTTTCAGTGGCTGGGGTGAGGATCAGAACATCTCATTAGCCACTGACAGACATACGTGTAGCAGGGATTTCTCCTTGCTACAGGGGCAGGAATGGCTCCCTTCTATCTATAGGACAGAAGGGTAGGTTATTTCTTGTAGAAAAAATGAAAATAAAAATGGAATGTAAAGAACAGTAATGAAAACAAAGATGGAAGAGAAATATGGAGAACCCCTCTACAAACAAAGGTTAGGGTTCCTCTTCCAATAACCTGCAAACAATCATTAAGCTCCAGTAAACCGAAATACCTGTAAAACAAGTTAGGAAATAAACCTGCAAATGAAACCATGGATTAGAAAGCAAATAAAAAACTAAGCAAATACAACAAAGAACAAGCTATACCTTCTCTTTGGGTGGAATGGGCCACCATGCCCTAGCTTGAAGAAGCACCTCTCTTGGATGGGGGGAGCTATGGCTCAATGGAGATGGAGGAGAGGGAGTGTGGGTGGCTTGAGAGACAAAGGGTCTCAAGGAATCCACAGGAAGCATAAAAGTATGCAAGGGAGAAGTGTTTTGAGAGTGACCCCCCCACCCTCCTTTTATAGATTTTTTGGGGTTTTAGGGTTTTAAGCCCTTGGTCCGGGATTTATCCCCCTTTTTGGGATTTTATCCCCCTTCCACCCTAATTTTACCTCCTTTTAGGGTTTTAACCCCTTTTTGGGGGCTTTAGCTCCTAGGAGAGTATTTTAGGCTCCTTTTTTGGGTGTGGGGGTCTAATGGAGGGTCGTGGAGTGGTGTCCTTCGGTTGTGTAGGTCATAGAGAGATTAGCGAGGGATTTTTTGGGTTAACATGTTGCCCCCTGATGTGTGAGGGAAGAAGCTCATCGTATGGCTGACGAACATCATAGTATTTGTTGCGGTGAGGTGCTGCTTCCAGGGACGGGGCATGGTGGCTTTTGGTTTTTGTATTAATATGGTTCCCATCAATGGGTGAGATACAAATAATGTGTGACATGTATATGGATGAGGCAAGCATCCCCATGCTCATGACAATGTCAAAAGAATAATTTGATATATGCTCTAAAATACAAGAGCCGATCATATGAAACTGATGATACAATAATGGTTGCCTCAATGTGAGGATGAATACAATATTGATCTGGTACATTGGACCCATGGCATTCTCATGGAATGCTATATCTTCATGACTGACAGTCTGTAGGATCTGGAATGGTACATAGCTGTATGGACTCACTGATTGAGAGTCAGAGTCTCTGTGGTACAAGTATGCTGCATCAATCATAAATCTATATAGAAGCATTGTTGGGGCTTCTGAACACTACCTCCAACGCAACCCAAAAATAACAAGGGGCATAACCTGTTTAGGTCCCTCCAGTAGACTCATCAATGTGCTAAAGTCAAGTGACATCCGGGATCTTCTACCAAGTATTGTGTGGACCAAACCCTATACGAATCTCAACAGTGCGATGATGTAGTTGGATTCAAGCACGTGAGAAACAACCATCCCGAGAGGCACTAAGGACTCCTCTCAAGTGGTCCAAGGAACTCATCAATGAGGTTAATGAAACCAGGATATAGGGACCTCTAGGTCTATCCTTTGGAATATATGTGTTGTCATCAACAAAGGGAGACCTTCCCCTAGTCAAGGCAATGATGTTTCCTTGACCAGGAGTGCGAGGGAGATAACCGAAAGGTGTGAGACAATCTGGGGATTGACCCACTAAATGTGGGGGGGAGGGGGAGGGAAATAATTAAACATGGGAAGGGGGAGGGGGAGGGAAATAATTGAACATGGGAAGGGGGAGTGTGGTGGACTCAAACTTCCTTTGTTCAGAGTATGACGGTAGGGTGGACCAAGAAGAAAATGAAACTTGACTCATGGGAATGGGATCATAGTTGTAATATCGGGAATGTCACTGCAGATGGGAAATACTTGGAAGAGGTGGACACTTTTGATATTGATGGGATCCAAGAAAGACACATTGCAAATTACTCTGAACAAAGGCGACCCAAAGGGGGAATGCTTCCAAACTATTTTCTGTGGGGTGGTGTCTAGGGACACCGTTATGGTACAATCTCATGGATTTTTGGTGAGCCCGAGAAGGTAAATGCTCGATGGTGCTTTCAATTTTCAAGAGTCTGAAAGCATGAAGAAGACTCTAGTGGGGGATCTTTTTCATTGGTAGTCTCCTGTGCCAGAAAAAGGATAAAAGTATGCACCAGAGAGCTTGCCCATCCTGTAAGGGATGAGAGACTTATTTACTATTGGTAGTCCAATCAGGCCGGAAAAGGTTAAACCTATACTGACTGGACAGTCATTCAGATACTTTTATGAGCATGAATGAAAACAAGTTTTCTCAGCAATATTTTCTTGATGAGAAGGCTAGAAAAGAGCTTAACGACAACCCGTGGTGAGCTTTTTCGTAAAGTGCGGCCCCTCTGCCCGAGGAAGCAAAAACGTATGCAGAGGGGAATGGTCTTGGCTTGAGTGTGCCAAGGAAGTCCTTTTCAATTGATGGTCTACATGGTCCACAAAAGGAGGTAAACAAGACGATGCAGGCTCCCTTTCCTATACTTTAGCGAGCAAGAAAGGAAGCAGCTGTGCTTGGCTATCTTTTCATTATTTTAAGGAGTCAGAAAAGAGCTTAAACTAAACTCCAGTATGGTCAACCGATTGCGGTGGCACAAGTGGTGCCCCATGTCGAGACAGTGGACAGTGGTGCAATGATCATCTACACAGTATGGATGAAGTAGACAGCTCTCAAACATACCAATACTTGCGTGGGATAGATTGTGGCAAAGGCTCGCGAGTCGGTGCGGTAGAGGCATGCAAAACGAGGTGGCTCTTGGACAGAGGTCAGGAGAGTGTGTGTGTGTGTGTTGTGGTGGACGGACTTGACTACATGTGATGTGAGTGAAAATATAGGGGCAGTTATATGCCAAATACATACAAGAAAAGTAAATCATTTTGTGGACAATGGTCCAGAAGTCCGCGTAAGGTGCAGTGGATGGAAGAGACAACTATGTGTTGAAAAAAAAGTAAAAAAGAGCATCCTTAATGAGCGGTGGCCCGAAAAACTCGCATGAGTAGCAGTCAAGAGGTGTGATACAAGTACAGGTCCGTAGACACTCGCATCGTCATGTCATGGCTCATGAATTGAGGTGACTTCTAGGAAATGGTCCTGAAATTGACTTATTAAACATGAGATGATGGTCTCATAAAGAGATAGAGATTTGAGCCCGGAGGTGTGAGAGGTGATGTCCCTGCAGCGGATGAGTCCTCTGAGGACGACGATGATACTGAGTTAGATGATGAGTTTGAGTCAGATTAGCAGCCTGCTGGGGCTGCCCCAAGTGCGTTGGTGCACTTAGGATTTTTTGTGCCGCTATGTATATCCTGCTGAAAAAGCATATGTGGCTTCTCATTTTGTATTGGACATGTTTTGGACATGCAACTTATCTATTTATCTCTATATATTTTTGACGCACGTGGATGCACTTTTGTTATGTGAGTCTTTTTATGATGATGTGGAATGAAAATGTCTATGTGATATATTATTACACTTGTGTGTGTATTTTTAGACATAGTTATGCATGACGTTATGGTTGTATGTTTCTTATATGCGGTTGAGGATGTGCCAATTTAGAATATCATTAGCCATTTGATCTGTGACACTATTGAGGTTTCTGGGAACATGTGTGAATGTGATGGATTCAAATGCTCTAACCATCTGTTTAATGTGCATGTACTTTCTAAAGAGGCAGGGATCTCGTACCCGATAGTAGTTGTTCAACTGAGAAGCAAGCTGTTGGGAGTCTAAGAAGACATTGAGGTGGTGAATGCCTAACTGAAGAGCGGTGGCCAAGAGGCCATTGACACCATCATATTTAGCCTGGTTGTTGGTCGTGATGCCCACGCATATTTCGTCAATGTGGATCAACTCATGCGATGGGGAGTAGATGACCCATGCAGTCGAGGCAAGGTTCGGAGACCATCTACTTGCTCCATCTGCGAATCCCATATACCAGTTTGAGGTGTGCTCCATCTGAAGCAATGAGAGGAAATGATACATAAGACTCAATTTTGAAAACTGTGTAAAACAAAAAAAGGAAAGACTATAATACAAGTTGTAACGTTGTCACTCAAAGGGGTGACGTTAGGGGGAAAGTTGTTTGGACTTTCTAGGGATCAGCGTTCATTCCTTTGTGTGACACGATGAATCCTTGTAGATGGCCTGTGGGGACATAGAAAACACACTTGAAAGGGTTCAAGTGGATTTCGTACTTGCGACATCATAAGAACACTTGTCGCAGGTCGTCTATGTGTTGTGTTTGCTTCTGCGACCACGCAATGAGGTTGTCGAGACAAACCAACATAATGTGAACGAGGTCACAGAAGTAGTGTGTCATGGCACGCTGGAAGGTGGCTCCAGCGTTTTTTAGGCCAAATGGCATGACTCGATAAGCAAATGTGCCCCATGGGGTTGTGAATGTCATCTTATAACGGTCTTCTTTCGGGATTTGGATTTGGTTATATCCGGAAAAAACTGTCCATGAAGGAAAATACTTCATGTCTGACGCATGCATCGATGATCTGATCAATGAAGGGTGTGGGGAAGTTGTTTTTGGAACATGCCCCATTAAGGTTGCAGAATTCCGTGCAAACGTGAATGGTACCCTGTTTTTTATTCACAGGAACAGGATTAGAAACCCAAGTGGTGTATGCAATGGGGTAGATGAATTCGGTTGTGCATAGTTTCTCTATCTCAGCTTTCACCACAGCCACTTTGGATGGATGGATTGGTCGTTGCTTTTGGTGTATGGGAGCCACATCAGGCCATGTGTCTATGTGGTGTTCCATGATGGATGGATCTAAGCTGAGCATTTCGGTGTAAGACCAGGCGAAGATGTCGCAGAATTCTTGGAAGAGAGCTTTATAGGCATCGAGCTCTTCCGAGGAGCAGGATGCTCCCAGCATGATTTCTTCAACATTCTCAGAATTGGTTGAGATGTCGATTTTAATGGTTGGAAAAATGTTTTCCATATTCCCTTCTTCGAAGGCATCTGGTGCTAGGATGGGGTTCTTGAACCAGTTGACCTTCCCATGGATGAAATATTTGGTCTCCACGGAAAAATGGTCAGACTGTGACACAAGTTCTTTAGGGAGGAAGAACGAGCGATGGTGCATGTCGTCCCATGGGTATTCTGGGGTGGTCAAAGCTTCCAGTATCTCCTCATCGTTGCTAAAGCAACAAAGAGACAGGTCTAATGGACCATCGTTGGAGGTGGAGATAAGTGGGTCAATTGAACTGGACATCATGTAGATGGACATGGTGTCTAAAGAAGGCGGTGGAGGGTGCACTTCTTCGTTCAAGGTGATTTCAGACTCAAGGGAATGTTGATGGAGGTCAGTTCAAGCCATTCAAAATTTAGGCAGGTCTTGGTAATGGTGAGAGTAATGTCCATACAAACCCCAAAGGGTGCAAGCATCGTTTGTTCTCAATGCCTTGTTCCTGACTATTGGTGCGGTTGGGAGTTCAACCACAGGGATGTTTTCGTTTGTATCCATGGCATCCAAATGTGCATGGATCATGGGGATTTCAGGGCAATTCTAAGTTGGATGGCCCTATTGCTCGCAGATGGTGCAAGGTGGGACTTGTTGTGGTTTTGCAGTGGCTTTGGCATTCTTTCCCCTGGCCCTTTTCGGGTGGGGCGGTGTGGGTGCGGGTGCAATGGTTGGATTTTGCGGGCCGAATGGAGGGTGAGACTCCACTGCGATGGGTTACACTGGGTTTAAAACAACCTGGTTCATTGCTAGTTGAGGCGGTGGATCAAGATACCACACCGAAATTCCCAATGTAAAGTTTGGTAAGCTTAAAGTGGCCATTACCGGTTTGCTCATGACACCAGGTGGGGGAAAGAGGAAGGGAATTGTATGGACTGGAGATGAGCCCAGATAACTCCCTGTTGGTTGCATATGGGGATGCGGTTGTGGTTGTTGCTGTGTGTAATGCTGCTGATGTGGGTAATGTTGCAGCTGTGGACGATGTTGTGGTTTTGGTTGGGGCTGCGGATGCAGTTGTTGTTTGGGTGTATCGGTGTTGGATGAGACCATGCACAAGTCCACAGTTTCATTTTGTGTCAGAGGTGGTGACACTAACGGGAAAGGAGCCATCATGGTGGTATCAACAAACAACCCAAGGACCACATTCAACAATGGGGAGGCATGTCTGTTTTCAACCATGGTGTTGATTGCAGGGATGACATTAACGTGTGTAGTCGTCCCTTGCGGCTCAATAGTGGTGATGGTCATGATAACGTTGGTGGGTGTCGTTAACCCTTGCTAATCATGATAAGTGAGATGATCAACCGTCACAATCTTCCCTTCGTGGGGGAACATCATGAGATGGAAGATAGTTGACGTGACAGCTCGCATGGCATACATATAACTTCTCCCGAGGAGAAGGTTATAGTCCAGTTGAGCGTTGACGAATTCTATGTCGATCAGCACTGTCTTCCTGGCTAATGTGATGGGGACATGGGGGAGGATTCCTTGGGTTTTAGTGGGATGTCCATCATAAGCCCGCAGAGTTGTGGAGGACGGTTGCAGAATTGGTGATCCAATTTTCTGCCAAACCAGGGTGGACATAATGCACATGGATGCCCCCTCATCCACTATGCACCGGTGCACAACCAAGTTTCGAATAGACACCAGGATTTGGAAGGAAATGGTGGATGGCATGCGTGGTTCTCCGTTCTCCATGTCGAATGTGATCAACTTGGATTCGGAGGGGTCTACTACCCCAAGGGGGGCTAGTAAGGCTTTCCGCTGTGTTGGGAACATTTTAAGTACCTCAAGAGTGGACATGGTGGTTGGCATTTGGGCCAAATAATCCACAATGCTATAGCTTACTGCAGCTCTAGCCGTGGTGTTATTGGAAATCCTGCATATGGGGGGGCGTGGGAATGGGGGTAATTGAAGAGGTAGGTTGATTGTTTTGGACGTTGAGGCTACTGATGTGTCAGCGAGTTCAGTGGTGGTATCGTACTGATTCCATCTAGTTTGCATGTTGACCTCTTCAGTTGTCATGGCTAGCAGGTGGTGAACACCTATTTCGGCCGTAGGAGGTGCCCCTGGAGTGTTGGGATTTGGTTGGGGAGGGGGTGTGGTTTCCACCAACCCTTGGACCGGTAGTGGGTTTTGAAGCACCATAGGAGGAGGTCCTTATGGTTCTAGATTGGGTTGGGATTGATTTGCAGTGTTGGCAGCCTGTTGAACCTCTTTTTGAATGGCCTGCTTAGCTCGACCCATGAGGGGACACTCAAATTTGTATTGCCCATAAAAATCACAGAGTGTGCATGGTTGGTTTGTGCACAATGATGCGTTGCATCTTGGCACATTTTGTCGTGGGGGGTTTTGGATGAGTCGGTTTGTTGCAGCATTGTTGGGAGGGTTTGGTTGTTGACCTCCTCCCTGCGGTTGGTTATTGGCTTATTTTCAGAGTCGATTATTCCTAGCTTTCCCTTGTTGATTGTTGGGGGAAGGCTGGTTGGGACAGTTTTGTTGTGCGAACACTTGTCCCAACGGAGCGGGTGGAGTGGGGGCAAGGGCTTGAACTATTTGCACTGTAGGAATAGTATATTTGTGGGGGTGGTGGTGCCACAAATGTGATAATTTTCCCTGCATACTACTGTGTTTCCCAAGCCATGGCCTGAGCCTATTGTAGTGGCGCAGGCTGTGCATAGGAAGTTGTTGCTCCGGACTGGGAAATCATTCTAGCATAGTCCGGAGCTTGGTTTTGGTAAGCAACATTAGCAGTGTTGCTTGGTTGTGGTGTAACAGCAGGTGGTGTCGAATGGTGCTCTAGCTATTGGGAGACCGAGCCTATGATGCCATCTGTAGCATGGGATGCCCCCGGTGCATCACGGTAGGAGGTGCCTGCGCGGGGAGCGTATGGGATGAGGGTATACAGTTATCCAGACTGAGCATAGATGAGGTCAAACCTTTGAGCTTTCAGTATGGCCTCTTCTTTGGATTGGGGACGTTTGGATGCGATGTCCTTTTCTATGGGTGGGAGCAGGGTCTTAAGGAACCAATCTAAGAATATCCTATCGTCAAGTTGGATTTTGCATAGGCTATGGCGTCGCCACCACTCGTGGATATGGTCAGTTATATGAGTGGCAGTGTTCTGACGACAGGATAGCAGGATCTCCACTCCCTCATCATATCTGACAGGGATTTGGAAATACTGTAGGAACATGAGAGCTAGGGAGTTGAAATCAGGGTACTTGGCTTTTGGTAGCTCAATGTACCATTTGGCCGCAGCACCTATGAGGGTGCATTGGAATAGCCTCAGTCTGAGGGAATCATCAACGATGTTGTTGGATGAGCACCATATATGGAATGTCATAATATGGTTTTGGGGACATTCCCCTACTTTGCCTTCAAACTTGGGGATGTCTGATGGCAGCTTAGTTGGCATGGGTGGCCAGAAAGCTTGGTGGTGGATGGGATCGTTTTTTAACCAAGCCAAATTAGGTAGGTTAAGACGAGCGATGAATGGAATATTTGACCCCACGTTGATGTGAGATGGAGATGCGATGGTGGTGGTATTTTCAAGTGCATAATGCATCTGCACAGCTAGGGGTACTTGCGGTGGCACCATTGTGGATGGGCCAATGCCCCCAAGTGTTGTGGGGGGGACAGTATGGGTGGCTAGGACATTTCCCCCATGTATGATAGTAGGGGCAATGTAAGTGGATGGTCCACTGCCCCCCTATGTGGTAGGAGGGGCAATGTGCGTGGAAGGGCCACTGCCCCCATGTGTTGCAAGTGGGCCAGCTTGGCTGGTCACTATGGATGGTGGCAGCTGACTAATGATAGTTTTCATGACTATGCTTGGGCCACCTGCAGGGTTGTTGGTGACAAGTTGCGGTGTGGACATGGGTCCACTTGCTATGGTTATGCCGAAAAATGGATCCGGATTTACACCAGCCATGGGGCTTGATGGTGCTATGTGGAGGTCTGGTTCAGACTGATATGGGTCTGAATCTGAATCAAAGGCTATGTGGCCTTCTGATGGTGTGTGAGGTCATCAAGAATCAGCTCAATGGTGTCAGTTCAACGTTTTGAATGGTGGTGGTTTGCCTCTTAGGAGTGAGGAAGAGCATGAGGGATCAATTGTGTTAAATGTTTATCAAACTGATGGGAATGATGTTTGGGCCCCAGTTTTAGTGTCTTCCTATTGGCTATAGGTGGTCACTCGGCCACCAAGATTGCCAGAAGACAGCACTTGGCTTTTTTCTCATAGGTGTTTCTACTTAATTGAAAGGGGTCGTTGCCTGTTTCGCTTGGCAATTCCTCTTAGTGGCCAGCTACTTTGGGGTTTCTGTGGTACTCCTCACAATGAGTTTTTGGGTAGAGCCCAAGTACTTCCCACAGTTGAAGCAATAAGGCACTTATGTCCTCAAAGACTACAGATTTGTTTGTACTTAGTGTAAATTGATAAATTTTAAGGCTCTCTCAGCGTCATGAACTGAGTTGGTTTGATTACTTGGTAGGGTGTATTTATTTGTCTATATTTCTGGTATTTGGTAGCTGCAAATGGTTTATGAATTCATCATATTGTGGTAGAGTTCATATTATTATTGTGCATGCAATGAATAATCAGAAATTTGTAAACAAATACAGTTTTTAACCCTGAATGTTTATGGCCTAACTAGATGACTACCTCACACTGATATTTCTCTTCAACCAAGAGAAGGTGTTGGGCTCTCAACACAATGGGACTAATCCCATCCGTAGATCCATAGGTCACCTCCCAAATGCAAGGTTGGTCAACAGGGAGGATTCTTAGCAAGGATTTCTCCTTGCTATAGGGGCAGGAATGGCTCCCTTCTATCTATAGGATAGAAGGGTAGGTTCCTTCTTGTGGAAAAACTGAAAAGAAAAATGTAATGTAAAGAACAGTAATGAAAACAAAGATGGAAGAGAAATATGGAGAACCCCTTTGCAAACAAAGGTTAGGGTTCCGCTTCCAATAACCTGCAAACAATCATTAAGCTATAGTAAACCGAAATACCTGCAAAACAAGTTAGGAAATAAACCTGCAAATGAAACCATGGATTAGAAAGCAAAGAAAAAATGAAGCAAATACAACAAAGAATAAGCTATGCCTTCTCTTTGGGTGGAATGGGACACCATGCCCTAGCTTGAAGAAGCACCTCTCTTGGATGGGGGAGCTATGGCTCAATGGAGATGGAGGAGAGGGAGAGTGGGTGGCTTGAGAGACAAAGGCTATGGCTTGTAGGTTCTATGGAAGGAGAAGGGCTGGAAGCCCCAATGACTCAGTTAGATGTTGGACATGCAATCAAGTCGGACATGTTGCTGCCACATGTCACACATTGAGATGCTACTCTTGCAGTGGGTTTGGACACAAAGCCCATGAATGTGCCAGTCAAAGAAGTCAACCAAGAAGGAGTACTCCATACATCTCAGCAAGAAGATTTGAAGATCAAAAGACAAATTCCTACAGTCAAGGATATGCTCAAGCATGGAGAAATGAAGTGGATCAAAGAAGTATTGGAAGTTCCAACAGCTCAGTTAGGTGCTGGTCATGCAACAAATTTGGGCACAAAGCACAAAATTGTTGGAATGATATGAGAATACTAACATATAGCTCAACCAATAAAACCAGCAAGGACTATTAAGGAACATATGCTCAAAGAACAGATGTCAAAAAGCAGGTATGGATGAGGAAGACCGAGCAGTTGCGGTTAGGAGAAGCTGATCAGAGCAGGGAGGATGGCTGCCATATGGAAAGCCAAGTGTAAGGTCTCTCAAAGACCTTAGCACACCTTGAGTTCATGAGGCTGGAGAATGAACTCAAAGGAGAAAGGATGGTTACTCCAGGCATAGATACAGGTCCTAGGATCGTGCATATTGACAGGGGGAGCAGTCAACAGTGATCAAAGATTTCAGAGACAGGTATGTGGACACCCTTTTCCATTGATGCCAAAGGGGGAGAGATGAAGACAAAGGGGGAGCATGCTCATAGGGGGAGCATGAGTTGTTGTCATCAATGACAAAGGGGGAGATTGTTGATGAAATTGTCATTGATGCCAACATGGTCTTGATGTCATTGATGATGCCACTTTGTTGAAGATGTTGAAAAGCCCATGAAGTCATTGATGAAGACCCAGATGGTCTTGAATCCCTAGTAGATGTTGAAAATCCCAACATCATTTCCTAGAGCAGTTGACCCAGTAGCATCCCCAGCTGCATAAGTCACAGAATTAATTCCCAGCATCAACAGTTAATCCAACAGCATTACAGTATCAGTTGCACAAGTGGTTGAATAAGCAGAATTCCTAGCATAAGTTTAAGTAGCAATTCAAGAGAGAATCAATCCCCATTATCAGTTGAGGAACTATTTCCATAAGCTATTTAAACAGCATTAAGATTAGCAGTCTAAGCAGCCCCAGCTTAAGCATCATTTCCACCGTTGAACTTCCTGAACAATATAAATGAATTTGCTAAGTGTGATATTGATTGGAAGATTGAGGAAGATAAAGATGTTGAGATTGTAGATCTTTCCAGTAACGTCATTCCCAGGGATGTAATTCCTCTCGAAAGGATTTTCGATAGAGATGATGATATTTTTTTAATGTCGGCTCAAGTTTTTTTTTTAAGTCGGCCTCAAAACATTTATTTTAATGCTATGTCGGCCCAATAAAAAATAGTTAAAGTCGGCTCATTAAAATATCTTTTTGGGACAGGTCGGCTCCAAAATAAGGTAAAAATTTAGTATAAATACCCCACGCAATTCTTCATTTTTTAGATGGAAAATTCGGCCATCTCTGAGGCAGCCATAGGAGCAGTGAAATTTTTTGTTTTGGGAGCAGCTCGTTTTTGTGGAAATTTTTCGTGGGAGCAGTGGAGATCTGTGGGAGCAGCTGCAAATTTGTTTTATGTGACAAGCACCCTACAGGATTGGTCTCAAGCCATCCGAGCCCTACTAGGGCCTGCTGCAATTCACTGAGTTAGTTTTCCTGGAGATTTTAGTGAGTGCTATGAGGAAGCCACAGTGTTTGCAGCAATGAAAGTACTCATAGTAGCCAAGCAAGGAAGTGTATCTAAAGCAGCAGCATAACAATCTTGTTTTTGGGCTTAATCCGTTCATTGGGGCAGCAGCAACAGTAAAGATAGGTCTGAGGTTTTTACACCAGTAGTGAGCAGACTTTGACAGAGTTTGAGGGTGCAACTCTATGTTCTCTAATCAAAATCATGGGACTGATATCTTCATGTTATCTGCTGCCATTGTTGTTGATATCACAATTCAATGAGGAAGAACTCTATGGGAAAGCTTCATTTTTAATTACAATGTGACTGGGCATTCTTTTGTAATTCGTAGTGATTATGATGGTACTATGTGCATTGGGGGTCTGATCTCTCACTTTCATTGATGTCTGGTTTTCACTCTTTGTTAGGACAGACCTCAAACTTGGCTTTGGGCACAAAAGAATTTGAGTTTAGCTCAGTGATTTTGGTTGTTATGAAGACATACTAACAGCACCTACAGTATGTGCAAACAAGACTCACTGACAGAAGTGGCATAATGATAGTGGGAGCAAGAGATTATGTTTCTGTCCATAGCATTCGAAGATCAAATGATCAAGGCTAGTTGAAGACATAATGTGGAGAGTGTAATAAGGAAGCTATAGGTAGGTGACTATTGTAGCTATTCCAAGGAGCAATTTTGAAGGTACAAGCCCCATTCAGCTGTTAAAAATCGTCCTCAGCAAAAGGACAAGTTTCTTGGTTTGTCAAGAAGAAATGTACTGCACTAGCAGCAATAGTATTATTTTGATCTCTGCTGATAAGAAAAATATCAGCCCAATTAAGTGACATAAATAGTGACAGTCTTGAAGTGACCCTTCTGCACAGTGAAGAAGTAATCTCAGTCCCAATCCAAGTAAGTACTTATTGCAGACATCTTGAAGTAGTTCTGTTGATAGATCTTAGTGGTTTGTATAGTTGAATGTGTAGATTGAAATTTGATTTGGCTCAAAGCCCTAATAACACATGATGGCAAGTTGAGGTTGGCCTGGTTGGTGGTCATGATAGCCCCTGATGACCAAAGTTACTAGTGCAGATATATTTATGATTGGACTGAGTTGTATACACTTGACAATGACAACTCAGATCTATTTATTATTGACCATATGATCAGACAATTTGATATGTTGTCCTGAGCAGTGATTTGGATTGAAAAATATCTGAGCAGATCCTTAATGTGTATATTATGAGAAAAGTATGGACAGAACTTTGATGACTTGAACAAACCTCTAATAAGTTGAAGACATGAGCAGATCTAAATGGCATGGGCAGACCTTGACATGTGCAGACCTAATCTATTAGCAGACATATTGATGACAACTTTGTGAGTACATAGGGATCAGTGCAGATCTTGAGAAGTCTTGAGAAGTCCTGGACCAATCTTGTAAAGAATTATGTGCATTGGTTGATGACAATAGCTTGACTTGACAATAATGACAAGTTTGAAGAGTGAAGTGGACAGCTTCGCTAGTTTGAACAGCAGCAGAGGAAGGTATCCAAAGATCATATATTCAATTTGATTAAACAGGCTTTATTCACAGTTCAAGTGGAGAATTTTTGCAGACTTGCTAAGTTCAAATCTTGAGTTTCCTATGCTGTATTTTTTGCTGAGAATGAGCAAGATTATGTCCCAGAATTTGCAGACTTGCATGAGCAGTATATGAGTGAACCTCTTCATGATTGACAACATTGATTTGATAGCTGAAAGACACAATTGAGTTGACTGGGCAGCTACAGCCACTGAAGTGGGTTGTGACATAACGAGTGCCAAATGCAGAGCAGATTGATATGATGATTATTGGATGATGCTGACAGTAGCATGATGTATGCTTGGTTATGATCAGAATGATGTGCCTGACAGAATGATGATGTGAGCAGTAGTGATGATGAGCAGATGAACAAGAAGATTGATGTGAAGAGGATGAGCAGCAGAGTTTGTTGAGTAGACCACGATGACTTGATGTGATTAGCAGTGTTGATGATGACCAGCAGCAAATATTGACCAACAGATGATGAACAAAGAAGATTGAGAAGACTATTGCAGCAATGTTAAGCAGTAGTAGATGAATGATGAGCAATGTTACAGCAGAGCAGTGTTGATGATATGACAAAGTTGTCTTGTGTATGATGACAGTAAGCCTTAATGTAAAATCAAGCTCGTCTTGCTTCTGAGGTTAGGATACCTCAAACACTTCTTAGCAGGGTCTAAGAAAACCAGGCAGGGTCCTGGATTAAGAGTAGGTGCTCTATTTATCAGTAGGTGCTGATTTCGCCTAACGGTTGTAGCCTGACCAAAACAATATAAAAAGATTACAAATTTATATGTTGTCTGGTGTTCTTCTATGTTGATGAATTAAATGCTATATGAATGATGATGTTTATGAAATGATTATGGTAGAGTAATGGAATGATGAACAGGTAGCTAACTGTGAAAATTTTAAAATTGGCTTCACACCGATTCACCCCCCTCTTAGTGTCAACAGGGGGAGCTATGGCTCCATGGAGATGGAGGAGAGGGAGAGTGGGTGGCTTGAGAGACAAAGGGTCTCAAGGCATCCACGGGAAACATAATGGTATGCAAGGGAGAAATTTTTTGAGAGTGACCCCCCCACCCTCCTTTAATATCTTTTTTGGGGTTTTAGCCCCCTTCTGCCCTAATTTTAGCTCATTTTAGGGTTTTAGCCCCTTTTGGGGGGCTTTAGCTCCTAGGAGAGTATTTTAGGCTCCTTTTTGGGGTTTTTAAGCCCTTTTCTTCATCCTTAAGCATTTTTTAGGGTGTGGGGGTCTAATGGAGGGTCGTGGAGTGGTGTCCTTGGGTGGTGTAGGTTATAGAGAGCTTAGTGAGGGATTTTTTGGGTTAACAATATGGACTATGGCTTCCGCGATCAGATGAAAACTTCAGCAATCGGAGGTTCTAAGGACTACGTATCGATGAGGCAAAGCTGAAAGGTTTCGCAATGTCAGCGATATAAAGCACTAAATGCCACCGAAGTCATGTATCGAAAATTAGAACCACTGCTTAATAAACCATCGGCAAGATAGTTCACTAAGGAGCCGCAACGGCGAGAAACAAACTGACTATGGGTTCTGCCACAATAGAAAATCATCGACGATCGAAATAACTAAGGACTGCACGTCGAAACTTGAAAACACTAACCGTCAGCACAATAGTTCACTAAGGAGCCGCAACAGCGGAATACAGACTGACTACAAGTTTCACCACAATAGAAAATCATTGGCGATCAGAAGAACTAAGGACTATGAATCAAAACTTGAAAACACTAACCGTCGGCACAATAGTTCACTAAGGAGCCGCAACAGCAGAAGACAGACTAACTACGGGTTCCACCATAATAGAAAATCATCGGTGATCGGAAGAACTAAGGACTGTGGATCGATGAGTTTGAAAACACTTACCATCGGTACAATAGTTCACTAAGGAGATGCAACGGTGGAAGATAGATTGACTACAGGTTCCGCGACAATAGAAAATCATCGGCAATCAAAAGAACTAAGGACTATGGATCGGCGAGTTTAAAGCTAAGCATCTCCGTAGTGGCGGTAAGGAAACAGACAAGGCCTCCGATCAATGACAAAAATCATTCCGATAGTGATCAAATTAGTTCATTTCACCTCCGAAACAGCGGCAACGTTCCGATCTAAGGTGTCAACAGGCTAGAAGGCAAAGCTTCTGATTGTCGATGCTGAGAAGATTAGTCATTGGAACCTCCAACACTGGGGCAGCATTCATCTTTGAGGTTCGGATGCATTAGTGAGTACAGCTTCCGATCACCGACAAGCTAGCGGTTGAAATCTTTGATACGTTCAGTCTTGGGGTTCCGATCACCGATGCTAAAAATATTAGTCATTTGAGGCACCGACACTGTGACAGCATTAAGGTTTGGGGTGCTGACAGTTAGAGGTCAGAACTTCCAATCGGAGATCGTAGCGACAAGGTAGAAAATTATGGCGAATTAAACAAGAAAGGTCACTTCAGTTAAACATAGAGACACTGGCTGTTGGCGGAAATTTCACATTGAACCAGCAATGGTGATTATCAGCGACCACTTCAGTTATTAAAAATTTTCTCAGTGAACTAGATCTTCACAATAAATAGACAAATAGTTAGCAAGGGTTTGAAACCCTAATCTGAAAAAACTATCACTTCTGAGTATTTTTTGTGAAAACAGATCGAAGTTTCAAGATCTGTCATTTTTGTAGAAGGCTATAAATCCCACGATTGATTTTATAATAAGGGTTCAACTTCGGGGATTTGTAAGCCTATTCTATTGGCAATCATCTCATCTTGTTTATTCTAATTGTAAGCTCTTTTGTTATGAGTTGTTCAGCCATCATCTTTATCTTTACTATACTTATGCATGAATGTGCATTTAGGTGATTTTCAAGTTGATTAAGAGCTAATATCTGTCATCCTATTGGTGAGTTAATGTGATTTGATTTATAAGTACCATCCTTGTCAGGATTTAGCCATTTATATGCATCTGTTTTGTATGTAAGTTTGCCAGCTTGATGAGTTCTCCATTCATTCACCTTATTGTCAAACTACTTAACAAGTTGTAACTAAAAGACTTGTAATTGAGTGAGAGTCATGCATGTCTTGAGAGTGGGAGGTTATATAGGTCACCTGACTTGATCCATATCAAAAAAACCTAAAATCATTTTAAGTTACCAGGCATCCTCGAGCTACAACCTGGAGGAGTTTCCTGGAGTGATAACAGGTTTCCTCGGTCCTATAGGGATAGAATCGAGTTTGATAAGCCTAGAAATCTAGAGGAATCCATCAGGAAAGATCATTATTTCTATTAGAAAATAAAGGGAAAACCTAATTACCAAAAAGTCTGCGAGGACAGGAGAAATAAGAGGTCTAACCAAAGGAAGAAAGGTTTCAAAACTTCTAACTTCAGGAATCATCATAAGCATCCATCACAAGCTGTGGGAAATTCTGTTAGGGCGATGGGAGAAAATCCCCGAGATCCACAACAGAGCATGGAGCCTATCCAATGTTGGAAATGTGCAGGACCCCATCTACGTAGGAACTATCCACTTGAGAATGGAAATGTAAGGACATCTTACAACATTCAGGAAGCTAAAACAGTGGGCCAAGTTGCAAGGACTATCCCTAGTATTTATGCAGCTCTGGAGAACTGTCAGGTATACCATCAATCAACTATGGTTGAATTTGCAGCTAATATTGCTAAGAAATATGTTTCTATTTTTATTTATCCTGGTTCTACACACAGTTAAAGCATAGAAAATCATGGTTTGTCTAGTTAGCCACTGGAACTAAGAGAAAAGTTAGTGAAATCGTATAAAATGACCATTAGAGATGAATGGGATGGTTACGTATGAAGATATGAATATTCTACCACTTGGTTCCTATGATATCCTCATTGGAATGTATTGGCTAGAATCTCCCAGAGTCAAGCTTGACTATTATAACAAGAATTTTGAGTGCTTGGATGAACAAGACAACTTAAGGGTTGTGAATGGCATTCCAAAGGTGATTTCTGTAAGGCATATTTTACCATGCAGTTGAAGAAGTTCTGTAGGAAAGCTTGCACACTACTAGATTTTGATCCAAAATCCGACGGTTTTTTCCGACGGCGCGTGGTTTTTTTCTTTTAACCATGCCAAAAATCAGAAAGATTAAATTTTTTTTTGAAATGGTGGGAATACGTGTCGCTTAAGCGACGGCAATGCTCCTAAGTGTCGCTTAAGCGACGGCGCTAAAATTTCTATGCTCCTAAGTGTCGCTTAAGCGACGGATAGCTTCCTAAGTGTCGCTTAAGCGACAGCTATAAAATTGCTTGATTTTTAGGGTGGTGATGTGCCTACATTGAATTATTACTCCAATGCTCTATTTAATGTGAATTATCCCTTCATTTGTATATGTCTC
>LPNX011026401.1:73661-100023 GCA_001517045.1 Pseudotsuga menziesii
AAACTCAGGCTTAAGGGGGGGTGTTAGAATAATCAACCCACAGTATTTACCCACTTAGACATTAATTCATTTATTTTTGTCTTATTTGCCTAGTCCATGAGTCCCACCATGTGCAAGTTGCTAATTGCCTATCCATAGAGGTCAAAATTGCCATCTTTGACTCATGTAGCACTTGGGAAAGCCTTAGGAATCAAATCTGCTTTATTCCTGGCCTCCTCGGCGCCTATCTTCTTTTTCTGCTTTATTCCCCGCTTTTTCAGTGTTTTAAGGCACATAGGAAAGCAAGACTAGGTGAGGTGAATCAGCTTTGTTGCCTCTTCCTCCTCCACTCTTTCCTCCATGCAAAAGCATGTATGAGCTGCCATTTGACCACTCTTTAGCTTGCCGATACGCCCTTGCTAATTCGTGGGGTCCTTGATATATTTGGGATCAGCTTTTTACACCTATGGGGGATTTGCCTATTTTGGGTAAGCCTGCTTTATGCTAGATTTGGATGCTTCCTTATGCATTCAATTTGCTCATGTATTCTATATATTCAGCAGCCTATGTTATTACAGGGTTGGCTATTGTACACTCAGTTAATATAATTTTGTGTTACAGCTCCATATTCAGTCTCCATTGTTGATACTTTTGCATGATCAATTGTTAATTGTTGTGGGTGAAATTAATCTAATGCAGGCCTGAATTTCTATAGTTGAGGCAGTGATTTTCTGGTAGAAATACCACTACACTCACACTCTCTCCATGACGCATCATTTGTCCTGTCCACTATCTCGATCGTGGCTATTCATTCACCTTCACATGGACTGAGTTGAAAGAATCCACATTCCATTGTTGATGGTGGAGTCTGATCCTCAAACATATGAAGAAGCAGCAGGAGATCCAAGATGGCAAGCTGCCATGAATGAGGAGTTCAACTCGCTACAGAAAATCAACACATGGGAGCTAGTGGATCTTCCTCCTGGGAGAAAACTAGTACAGTGTAAGTGGGTTTATAAGACCAAATTTGCTGCTGATGATTCACCACTGAAGTACAAGGCTAGATTGGTAGCTAAATGCTACTCACAGGTTCATGGCATTTATTACAATGAGACTTTTTCCCCAGTGGCAAAGATGGATTCAATCAGGCTAGCTCTAGCCATTGCAGCATCAAGGCAATGGGAGGTACATCATATGGATGTAAAATGTGCCTTTCTGAATGGTGATCTCACTGAGGAGATATATATGCAGCAGCCCCAAGGTTTTTCTACTGACCATTCTCTTGTGTGCAGGTTGAGAAAGTCATTGTATGGGCTAAAGCAAGCCCCCAGGGCTTGGTATGCCAAGATAGATAGTTTCTTGCTATCTTTGAATTTTGTTCGGTGCAAATCAGATTCGAATGTCTATCTGAAGGTAATTAATGGTTCATTAATGATAATTGTGTTATATGTTGATGACCTCCTCATTACAGGAAGCTCACAGGCTGAGATTGCTTCTCTAAAAGGAGCTATGAACCAAGCCTTCTCCATGACAGATTTGGGGCTCTTAAGTCAATTTCTGGGGCTTGAGATTGCTCAAACCAAAGCTGGAATCAAGGTGCACCAGTCCAAATATGCCTTGGATTTGCTAATCAAATTCATAATGCAAGATTGCAAAGCAAGCAAAACTCCTTTCCTTTCAGGAGTGAAGCTGGAGGAAGATGATTCTCCACCGATGGTAAACAACACTTTGTATAGACAGTTGATTGGATGTTTATTGTATTTGACACATACTCGACTTGATATTTGTTATGCAGTTAGTGTTGCTTCTAGATTCATGGATCAGCCCCATGAGATCCATTAGAAAGCAACCAAGAGGATCCTTAGCTTTGTTCAGGGAAGAAGGACACATGGGATTTTCTATAAAGCCAATTCTGATCTTGAGTTAATTGGTTTTACTGACAGTGATTGGGCAGGTGATAGCACAGATAGGAATTCCACTTCAGGTTATGTGTTCATGCTTGTAGAAGGGCCAATCATCTGGTCAAGCAAGAAACAGAGTGCCATTGCACTCTCATCTACAGAAGCTGAGTACAGAGGAGTTGTCAATGCAGCAACTCAGTGTTTATGGTTGCAGGGTTTACTTGGAGAGTGTGGTTTTGAACCTGACTACTCAACTACCATCTACTATGATAACCAGAGTACCATTCGAATCTACAAAGATCCAGTTCAGAAGCAGAGAACCAGACACATTGATATTCACATGCACTACATCAGGGAGCTTGTGCATGATGGCACCATTCACCTACTCTTCTGTTCATCTTCAGAACAAGTAGCTAATATCTTCACCAAAGCATTTTGTGAGAACACCTTCAGCAATCTCAAATCACTGCTGGGGATTGCTGATCATGCTGTAAAGGCATGATTGGAGACAAGATTCTACAATTTTGTTTTACAATCCATGTTTAAGGGAGGATTTTCCCAAGTTGGTTTTGCCTCTTTCCTTGGTTGTATGGACATTGTAGTATATAAAGGGTGACTAAGCCTTGTTGCTAGGCCCTATATTTTGATTTATTACTCATAAATTCAGGCTTAAGGGGGGGTGTTAGAATAATCAACCCATAGTATTTACCCACTTAGACATTAATTCATTTATTTTTGTCTTATTTGCCTAGTCCATGAGTCCCACCATGTGCAAGTTGCTAATTGCCTGTCCATAGAGGTCAAACTTGCCATCTTTGACTCATGTAGCGCTTGGGAAAGCCTTAGGAATCAAATCTGCTTTATTCCTGGCCTCCTAGGCACCTATCTGCTTTTTCTACTTTATTCCCTGCTTTTTCAGTGTTTTAAGGCACATAGGAAAGCAAGACTAGGTGAGGTGAATCAGCTTTGTTGCCTCTTCCTCCTCCACTCTTTCCTCCATGCAAAATCATGTATGAGCTGCCATTTGACCACTCTTTAGCTTGCCGATGTGCCCTTGATAATTCGTGGGGTCCTTGATAGATTTGGGATCAGCTTTTTACACCTATGGGGGATTTGCCTATTTTGGGTAATCCTGCTTTATGCTAGATTTGGATGCTTCCTTATGCATTCGATTTGCTCATGTATTCTATATATTCAGCAGCCTATGTTATTATAGGGTTGGCTATTGTACACTCGGTTAATATAATTTTGTGTTATAGCTCCATATTCAGTCTCCATTGTTGATAATTTTGCATGATCAATTGTTAATTGTTGTGGGTGAAATTAATCTACTGCAGGCCTGAATTTCTACAGTCGAGGCAGCGATTTGCTGGTAGAAATACCACTACACTTACACTCTCTCCATGACGCATCATTTGTCCTGTCCACTATCTCGATCATGGCTATTCATTCACCTTCACGTGGACTGAGTTGAAAGAATCCACATTCCATTGTTTGGGGGTTCACCTTCCCTCTCTCATGTGTTTTTTGATATATGGTTGTGTTCCTTCCATCCATGCAGAGAACCAATTTTCTTTCCCCCACACATTATTGGACTGGGTATTGTTCCATCCTTCATAGTGGATCATGAGCTGAAGACTGCAGTGATTCCCTCACTGAATGTTGGTTGCAGTCTCCACCATGCATTGTTGACTGTGTTTTCATTTACAATGTGGCATTTGCCGAAGATTGCTGTGGTTTTCCCTGTGTTTCAACGTTGAACTATGACTGTTGGTTGTGTATTTTTCCCTCACACCTAAATTGGGAGTCTGTTCCTTTTTCCATTTTTTGTTCTGCATAATTTTCCCCGGTGATTGCATGAAGGATCTTGTGTTGTGGGCTCAGTGTTGGGAATATGGATTCTTTCCCTTTTTTTGCAGACCGTGTAATGCTGCCACCATTTCCTTATATGATTGGGGCTGTTGTTGACTTACCCTGCTTCTGGGTTGTTGTGTATGCAAGTACCTTGTTGGGTTATTGATGATTTTTTTTGGCCATGCTAGGGCCAAGAACAAATCTAAATCAACGTGTTTGACCTGAGTTGTGTTCACCTTGTTGTTTGGGGTTGTCACCCTATTTTCTTCACCTCCTTCACAGAGCTGTGAACTGTTGTTTTACTACGGTATGTAGTGGTTGGTATTCAGACTGTTGAGAATAGGATTAGAGTTTGGGTATGCTTGAGAAACTGGTGTTTGGATCCACTCAGATAGAGTGTGACTGCTGGCTTTCTTCTCCACAACCCTTGAAGAATATTGGAAAGGGAAGTCAGGGCGTGAGGGACTGTGAAACAGATAAAGGACTGATTCCTGGTGTTGGGTGTGTGGATGTATTAGAGGTCAGGGTTAGCTCTGGTGTAGGCATCCCTAGCTCTTCGTTGAGGCCACCAGCTTAGCATTTAGCCTTCCCTAACTCCTTGACGGCCTATTAAACCCTACTGTGTGGGCTTGGCTGATTTGTGTACCTTAGCTACGTGTAAGCCTGTTTTGACCCTTACTCCTTGAGGAATCATGCCCAGCTTAGGGGTGGCAGTGTTGCTGAGAGATTGATGAGCATGTTGGCCTATGGTTGGGTGGAACGTTGCAGCGACATTGCTGGTTGCAGGACGAGTCCTTTTTAAGATGAGTATTCTTAACTATTTTGTCTCTGCATTTATATTTACTGAATAATGAATATGATGAACATGTGGTATGCTTGAATGAATGTATGTTTGCTTCTGCTATGCATGTGAAGGTTTTAGCATGTTTTATGTTTTAAGTTTTTATTTCAGCACTATATGCTTGTTCATCTTCATGGGGCTATTTTCCCATATGTTTGGTGATAGTAGCGTCCTCTTCACTAGTCAAAGGGTCGGGGACGTTACAGAATTTAAATTTCCCATGCATGCCTCCAAGTGAGCTCGAATTAATATGGCATCAGGTGAGTCTTAGTTGTGATAAAACAAGTTCATTTAATTAAGGATACAGCTCCTTAATTTATGCAAGTGGTTGTTGAAGATGAAACTGATGAACAAACACTAGTTACATTCAGTTCTTTTTAGTTAAATTCAATTTTGTTCAGTTTTGTTCAGTTACATTCAATTAGGTTTAGTTGCATGCAGTTCCATTCAGTTGCATGCAGTTCCATTCATTTGCATGCAGTTCCATTCAGCTCAGTTCAATTCATTCAGTTAACAACTCAGTTAGAGACAGTTAAACACAGTGAGTTAATGGAGGGTGCATATCTTCTTTGTGGGAGATAATTATAGAGTGCCAACTTGACACCAAGTTAGTGAGGGTGCATGGTTGAAGATAAAACAGTGTTCTCAGTGTTAACTACTTATTGAAGCATGCAATATTTTCTACCTTCCTTATATGACCTAATTTGGAAAGTTCCTTATATGATACCTTCCTTGTTATTAAAGTGTTATGCACATGGAAAGTTCATCACATTGTTCCATTTGATTTCCACTTTATGGTGCTCTCGGTGAAATCAATATGCTATTGTGTTGTAATCATTCTCTACCACCTATCAATCATACTCTAACATTTTTTATTGGGTTTTTTATCCTCTAAATCAATGGAGGGTTTTCCCATGGTATATTATATGTTCTATGGTTTGATTTGTGTCTTTGGAATATTGATGAGATCTATATGCACTGTTATTATGGATTAAAGTTTTAAAGCTCAATTATCTTCATAAAGTTTCTCAATCACTAACATTTTTCCCGCTTATATGTAGCCCTATACGTGACTCGATAACTTGTAACCCTTGTGGGACGAGAATTCCATCTTCAGTGGTCCAAAGCTTAAAACTTCACCATTAAAATTTAAAATTAATGCATTGAATGGATAGAGAATGGGATTATGAGTTACTTGGTCCCTACAGGTGTGGATTTTGTGGCCCATAGCTCCCAGAATATTCGTCTAAATTTTGGGGGTCCAATAAGCTCCAAATGCACTATGATGGGTAAAAAGTTGAATGGTATGGTAAAAGTTTGATTTTTTACTATTTATTAAATATTTTTACCCACTTTTCCTATAGTTTGGACTATTTACTAACTATTTCTAACTATTTTGGACTAATATTGTATTGTAGGGTCCCCTTTTGTTGCACTTTCACCAATATTTTGGTTCATTCATCCGCATGGAAGGTATAAAACTAAATTGGCATATAGGATAGGACCACTTTCTGCATGAATTATGTATTATCCTATGACTATGTCACATTAACCATATGTATGAACCCACTTATTATTGTCATAGAACCATCTTACTACTACTAGAAGTGGCATTATGTAAGTGGTAGATATTTCCTAATCATGGGTGCCCTAGTTAGATCCTGCATTGTCATTCGGTGCCCATGTTGAGCTTCCCCCCTTAGGTCTGGGAGTCCCCCGTAGTCTTGACATGCCTTTGAACAAGAACTTTGTATTCTTTCTTATATTTTATGTTGGTTATATACTATAGGGACTCCCATTTTTTATTAAGTTGTAATTGCATTGCATGCATCCTCTTGTCATATTGAGCTTAATGTTGGCTCCCTGCTTCAATTTTATATGCCATATAGCCCGTTATTGTCTCAATTCTAGAAAATCATAGCCTCTCAAATATATTTTTCAGCTTGATTATTTGATATCGGAGGAAACATCCCCCTGAGTATCTTTATCCTACATATGCTTCATTGCACCGAGAATAGGTATGTTCCATTGCTTGGAATGAGTTTTCTTGTCTACGACACTTGTTTCCTCCTTGTTGTACTATAGTCAATTTTACTATTTTTCAAGATTCTTAACATGAAAAAGACCAAAAAATAATAAAAAATAAAAAGACGGATGGGAATTGAAATTGTATCACCTTGGCAGTTGTCGTGTCACCTTCGAACATAGCACAGTCCATGAGTCTATTCATCATTTGTTTGGATTTTAGTATGAGCTTAGGAGCTATACTGATTATTCAGATCTTTCTCCACTGAATTATTATGCTTCTAGACACTATGGATCCTCTATTGATGCCTCCTATGTCATGAATTTGTCCTATTTTACACCTTGATTCCATGCTTCCTATGTCTCCACATCTTCCTTATGCTCTTGTTCGAAGGAAGTCTTTAACTTGAGTCGATCATTCCTCAGTTATTGTTACTCTGCATGTCATCCATTCCCGATACATTGGTTATTGGTTTGCGCACATCTTGTTCATCTGATTTCTTCCAAAATATCCAACGTTGTTGTGGACTTTATGTTGGTTGATATGGGATGCATTAATTCCATCCTTCTAGTAGATTCCATTCCATCTACTTGAAATCATTTATTTTGGAATGGGGATCTAAAGTACATTGAGTTCCTTGAGGATTGCAGTCATCAGTGGAAGGTTCTCTCGCCATCGACATATTTGGGAATACATCAATGTCCCTTGATTGATGTATTTTTTCAAGTGTTTGACCTCAACACATATATTCACACTTGATTTATTGCACTCTGTACCTTGATTCCCATTGTCATTATTGGTGGGATGTATCACGTCTATTAACGGTATACATCAATGACTGGTAATCAGATGGTGATATATCATGTTCAATCCCAACACCTTTATTCACGTGATGGAACATGTACTAGTAGTGGTTTGTGTAGAAGACCTCAGAGTTGGGTGGAATTCCATATATGCTACTTCAAAGATCATGACAGTATGTATGATATTTCAGTTCTCATGACTAGATTTTAGTGTACCTTCTTATGTACCATATGTCTTCATTCAGTATGGATATCATACTTCGCTATATATTATATGTGGCGGTGACCACTCATGACATATGTCTATTATTCCTATTCATGGCCATTGTACTAATATGTATCTGGGGCTGCTATGTATACTTCATATCTACATTCATATGTAGAGACTTATCATTATATTATATTGCCGACTGGATGGTTCTTCCACCTAGTTATTCAATACTCCACTCCTAGGACTATTATAATATATTTCGGCCATCATGCACCCCTTTGACCTCACATATTAGAGGGCATTTGTTATAACGTGATTTTCCACACCTGATACATCATGCTTTGATGGCCTTTCCTTGTCCCTATGGAGACTCACTATACCCCACTTACTCACCATTTCCTTGATGCTCCAATTGAACCCATTAAAAAAAATGAATATACACACAATTCACAAGTATATAACTCGTATATACGTAGCTTGCACCACTATCACCCACATACATCGGTTTTTATGCTAAAAAATAAAATAAAAATATTTGGAGTTTTCCCCATCAAGTAACGAATGAATTGATCCTTAGCCTTCCATATGTCGATAAACACTTCGATTTAAATCTTCATTTCCTATTGATGGGATATATATTGAGCTATTGTGAAGCATTGAAAGAAGAGAAATTAGGAGAGTAAAGAGATTATAGCGAAATTGTGCCCCATTCTTATATGCTCAAGTCAGCATCCCTTTGTCCTTGAGGAAGCCAATAGTGCTCTTTCCCAATATTGTCATCGTATTTGTGATATTTCCATTGTATGGAGGATTGAAGTGGTGGAGGTCCAAGTGGAGGGACTCAGTTTCTTGGGTCCGACGAGGTGCTGACAGAGGTTTTCTTTTCTATCTTTGTTTACATTAATATAAATATCCATTTCTCGTCCAATTTCATGTGTAATTATGAATATTTGTATCCATGGATATAATTACTTTGTATACATGTTTAAATTGAATATTCTAGATTGGACACTAACACATTATATATCATGCTTTTTGAGGACTAATTGTAGGTACAAGTTTCAATCAAGAGATCAACAGGTATCTTCTTTGAACATATGGTTGAGGTATGGTTCTTATCCCTTAGTGTTAGTTTCGTTTATGTATCTAAAATGCTTGAGAATGGATTGATTTTTGGTTTCATACTATCTATTGTGGTCCACCCCAAGACATAGGAATTTTTTCTCTATAACACTTTGCATTCCTAAACAACCATATATAATATTGGCAAATGATACTTAATGCATATCACAAAATAAGAGTAGTGGTAAACACCCAAAAGTATTAATTTTCTATGACCCTTAGGATACTACTTGGGCACATAGCTCCCAAGAATGGAAACATGGTTGACCCAGACAATGTGAAATTCATTAAGGAATTCATACCACTTACCAATTCATTGAATCTGAATTCCTTACATGGCCATATGGGATATTATAATAAGTTTGACAAGGAACATTCTAAGATATATTACTTGACAGAGAATTATTAATTAAAATGCCTTTGAATGGACCATGGAATGTCAAAATAGATTCAAAGAACTGAAGAATAACATTATGAATGCCTTGATATTATGATTCCTTGACTAAAAACAATTCTTTTATGTGCATGTTGATGCATACATTATAGCCATTGGGGTGATATTGATGAAACTAGGATAAAAAGTAATGGATTATCCCATTTATTATTCCAACATGAAATTGTTATTAAAAGAGAAAAATATAACACAATATAGTAGGAGGCATTGGGCATGATCTAATCAATCCAATTTTTTGGGCATTAGCTCCTCAAAAATAAATTTAATTTTTGTATCAACCTTCAGGAACTCGAGTATATTTTCAACAAACCCATCTTAACAGGGTGGATAATTTTATGGGTTGTACCATTATAGGAGTATGAATTCAAATTATTTTTCAAAATCAACAAGGCACATTTTGGACCAGATCACTTATCCCACATAGAGATTGGGAAAAAGCAACATCAAGAGAAGGATATTCTATTGATGTAAACATCTTCCTAATCACCAAAGCACCGGACTAACTGGAG
The DNA here is from genome assembly GCA_001517045.1 of Pseudotsuga menziesii. NCBI lineage: Eukaryota > Viridiplantae > Streptophyta > Pinopsida > Pinales > Pinaceae > Pseudotsuga > Pseudotsuga menziesii. The sequence goes on from LPNX011026401.1 coordinate 83,362, forward strand.
GACATCCTATTTTTCTTACAACATGGGAAAGCACCACAAGAACTCAATGCGGCACAAAGATGGAGTTTTTTCAAGAAATCCCTTAGGTTGAAGGTCCTATTGGGAAAAGTACACCATTTGGATGGATGGGATAAAGTGTTTATGTGTCAACCTCACAAAAACATAACAAATTATAAATGAGGATACTATGGGATAGTGGGTGAACACTTCTCTGTAAACAAAACAAACTAGAAGATACTATGCATACAACTCTGGTGGATCACATAATTTAAATATTGTTAAAAAAATTTAAGAATATGTGAATAGTTCCAAAAGGAAACAAATAAACCACATGCCTATGATTTCCATGAGATCAACCTAATACTACTAATTGAACCTTTCAAGCATTGTGGAATTGACTTCATTGGACCATTTGTACCATAAAAATGGATGCAATATAGATATATCATCATGGTATCTGACATTTTCATCAAGTGGGTGGAAGTAATGGCCACAAATATTGGAACCGTCGAGGTAATAGCTAAATTCCTTTTTGAAGATGTAGTTTTCTCGTTTGGATTCCCTATCTAGATCACCTTGGATCAAGGAACACAATCCACATACCAAGTAATTTATCATTTAATGGATAATTATGAGTACTTCATAATAAGAGTAACTTGTATTATCCAAGAGTGAACAAATAGACGAAAATAACAAACAAAATCCTCATGTTAGTGTTAGCAAAATTTTATGACCTAAAATAAATGGATTGGTAAAACCAAAGTAAAACCAACTACATGCATCTGTATGGGCATATAGAACCACTTGGAGAAAGGCTCGAAACAACCATCATTATGGTTGTTGTCTTGGAAAGAATCCATAATGCCTATGGAATACTAGTTATCGTTACTACACAACACAATATAATAACATTAGGAAACGAACAAATCCATGAAGCATCTATTGCAGTAACTTGAAAAACTAGATGAAGATAGGTTGTGGTCAAAATTTCAACAAATCATGGAAAAGGGATGAATGAAGAGGTACCATGATAGTAGGTTAAATAAACATGAGTTCAAGGAGGTCCATATCATTTCATTGTATAACAACAAGAAATGTGACAAGGTGAAGAAAATCAACTATAGATGGCTAGGACAAAATCAACAAAAGAAATTATATGAAAATGGTTAAATGGAGATTGAAATCATCGAAGGACTAGCATAGTCTAGAATGTTTAAGACATCTCACCTTTGGGAATACTATGAATAATTAAGGAATGGAAAGGGGAAAGACATCACAGAACAAACCCTTTCCTTACAAAGTCGATACCTTTTTGAGGCAATTTACAAGGTACTAGGTATTAGGGAAGTGATTCAAAAGAAAAAAAGACAGGAATATTAGGAAGCATTATTGGAAACCAGGAATACATAGTAGGCAACTATAACTCCAGTTAACCAATTAACCCTTCTAATAGTTTTATATTTTATTGATTTATTTTGGTATGCATCTATGTAATTTTGTCAATATATGAACAAAAATAGGGGTTGGATAGCCATAAACTACTATCTAACCCAATAATGACATAGACCTCGGACCGTCAAAGGAGAATTTCCCATAATATCCATTTTCTCAAATAGAAGGAATGATTGATGAATACTTGACAATGGAAACGAGATTAGAAGATATTATAGAGGGGAAAATGGAAGTTATCTATAAATTTCCCTATGGAAGGTGTTCCAATGGTCAAACTATGTGTCGTAAACAAGGATAGAAGAGCAATCAGATGAAATTGAAATGTGACAGACTAAATATGCCTAATGTAAATTGCTCTAAAATATGGAAACAATCCTTTCCTTTCCAATAAGAATAAGGGTATTTAGAGGAAATGGGAAATTATGATGCAAAATATCATGACGAGGGAAGAGCTAAAGATCGAGTTATCACAAAATTGATCAATGAAGTAGGAACCAAAGTTTCACTATGGGTTGGGTTGGCACCCAACAAATCGAAGGAAGGAATGAGGGGTGATAGGCCAATAGAGGATGGAAAAGGGAAAATATATACTGGAGATACATAATGAGCATGTTTAAAAAATGCATTGACCAATAACAACGCAAATAAAGGAATTTTATTAATGAATCGTACTATGAAGAATGCTATGAATAATATACTTTTACACAAATCATTGAAGCATACAAGCGGCATGATGAAATAATATAAACAAGATATAAGAAGTATATTTCAATCGAGTATTATTGTCACGTGCACATTTAGTTACCAAACACATCCACATTGATTCAAGACAACCATAACATAAAGGCATATTCAACAATCCATTAAAGATATAGGAATGAGATATATTTTCAAGTCTAACTAATTATACATACATGCATACACACACATATACATACATACATACAAGTTCTTAAAAGAAGACTACATTACATCTTAGGATTCACATACATGAAGAAACAAGAACCATCCTGAATAAAGTCACAAAGTACAACCTAAAAAACTGACTCTATGAGTCGATATGAATGGGATTATCTAGAACACAACCTAGTACCTTGGTTCATAAGTTCTTGATTATATGTTGAAGAAGATGAACCTCCTCTAAAATTTATTGAAACTCCAAAAGAATTGCATCCAACCCCACTGTCATTGAACCTTGATCCTTAGTCGATCTGGAGATAAAATTCTAAGGTGGAAATGAGGGACCACCTGCATAGAACTCCACCATTGGAGAAGGACTGAGAGCATGGCATTCCCAATCACAACCCATAATCTAAAGGAAAAGGAAGGACACTAGGTGCGACATCAAAAGGTGATGAGGACAAGTCTAAAATTCCTCTCATAAGAGGTGTCCTCGGAAGAAAATATGGAATGTTAGAAAAGACAAACTCTGTAAGACAATTTCTACTAAATTTGGGCATCATGTAGAGTGAGTTGGGAAATCATCCATATGGAACAATGAACATGATTGTGGACTAAAGTGACAATGCAAGAAAAAATAGTTGATAGGAAAAGGACCATGAACTTCCATTTTGTAAGAATAGAAGTACCCAACAAATTAATAGCATGCGCATAAAAGGTACCAGCAAATAGTTGGGACATAAATTCATGATCCAATGAATGACTACCGATAGACCATTGAATACCATTCATGTATAAGCATAGGGTATGATGAGATATTGAATAGATGTGCTTGTGATAACATGAAAATGTGTCAGGCACATCACATTTATAGCACCAAAATACAACCAATCCATTTGAATCCAAGGAATTATTATGGTAGGTTGGATAATTTATTAAGATAAAGACTAGAAGCATACATATGTGGAAGCCAATACACCTTGCAGAACACCACAACATTGAAAAAAATAAAGGAACACACCAAACTAGAAACTCTGATGATGAATTAAACTTAAGGTTATCTGATGTCTCGGAATGAATTAACAAATAATGATAGATCATGTGTCCGATAATAGAATTCAAGTATGAAAGTGGTGGATATCATGAATAGTAGGAGGAACTGATGAGGCCATACTAACATTTTCATTGGAGGACTTTGCCAGGATATGATGTGACCCACAAATGAAGGCAAAACTTATTGGTGGTCCCAATATCGAGATCATGGGAAGCTAACATAACAACTTTGGCAAAAAAATAGACATGCCACATTAATAGTTCCATCGAGATAGGAAAAGTTGAGTTCCACTTGAAAATATCATTGAATAAGATGATGACCATTATGTTTCATCTTAGAGAGCCATAATTAATTAAATGCATGATAATGATGGCATAATAGAATATGCAAGTATGAATGACATGATAGATGCAAGTGGGGTATTAAAGAATAATGAGACCCATGCAAAAGAACCAATCTAATAGCATTCAAGGTAAATGATAGAATTTGAAATTATATGAAGATAACCATGAAAATATTAGACACTAATAACCAAATTGTGGATGAGAAAATGTGTAAATTCATAATAGAGAAACAATGTTTGAAAAATGAGCCCATTATTTGGTCAATACTATACCAAGTAGGATGTATTCCATGAGTGGTATTTATACAATATTTGGTGCATGCAACAATAAAATTCTATTACATGAAGCTCAAAGTCCTAGTAATTCCATGATCAAGTATGGTTATCCCAAGAACAATAGAAACCATAAGGAAATTCTTCAATATTCCAAGAGGGATAGAGCTCTAGAGTGTGGTGATTGTGAAATAAAGAGTGAATATTTAAATATGGATTTAGGGTAGGCCATATATGTGCACATGGATAAAAGTGTCCCAACCAACATGTACACCTTCGAGGACTTAAGGTACTTCCACTAGAAAAACTAGGTGTGACTGCTCAACATAATATTTAGGAAAGAAAATGCAGAGACATGGCCAAAGAAATGGATATATATCTTGACAAAGATAATCTAGGATGTGATAAAATGAATTTGATAAATATAATCAAGAAAAGCTACATAACCAATTGAAAAATGCAAGACTGAATACCCATGCTCATATTTTTATGTACAATTATATGTTCTAGATAATTCTAGCACTCTTAAAATCATCCTAAATAAAATAGAATGAGGCAAATAAACACATGCCAATCCAATTCATATACCCTTTTTGTGGGATATATGTCTATCACACGTCTACAAGGAAGTGGAGGATCATGTGTTGAAATGGTGTCCAACGTTGGAATGGAAAGAGGATGATAAGACACCCGAGTTCAAGACAGGGGAGAGGTTGTAAATACATGAAATTGGGACTCATTTGAGATGAAAAATTATTCATACATCAGGGTTTATGGATTCCACAAACACTCCATGGCCCTCCCAGAGTATGTGAAAAATGAATTATCACTAAGGGAGTAGTAGAGATGAGTTCTAATCACCAACAAGTATTTATCAAAGAAGAAGCATAAGGGTCATGGAAACCACCACATAAGTGGTTATGAGATAAATTCAATAGGGAAAAAATTTGAAGGTTGGTAACATAATCACACCATGTATATCGAAATTCCATTATCCCCAAATTGAAATTCTATGATTCAACCAATATCCCCACAAAGAAGTATCTTGAGGAGAATTTTGGTTGGAAAATACAATCCTACCGGAAGAAAGAATTCCATAGGATATGTAGATTTGGAAAGTCGGGATTAACACAAAACATCCCAAAATTCGTAAGTGATTAAACAATGACATCAAAATTGAAAGAAATCAAAAAATAAATTGATGGGGTGAAAACGATGGTTATAGTTTTGATGAATCGGAGGAGGTCATCCAAATTCAATATTGAAACCCCTTGAAACCATCAATGAATATGATAGAGATCAAGCTTCTATAATTATAACAACAGAAGGAATGGTGAATAAATAATCCATGAAGTATTCATGTTCATATAAACATTGAACCATAGAATTCAATAAGTTCAAAAGAAATGAAGCAATCGGGAAAGGGAGAACATTTGGTATAGGGAAAGGATAAATCAAGAAAATTTGCCACTTCTTGATAAGGAAAATGCTCAAAATGTACACAGTGAGATAGAGAATATAAAAGAGGAGCTAACTCCTAGCATAGAACCTCAAACAAGGAAAGATAGAAAGGAAATAAACACCTCTCTAGAAGGAGAACCATCTGAATCCACATAAAAAAAGGGGCAAGGAAGAAGACCGAGCAAATACAAAACAAATATGTAATGAATATTTCAAACTCTGATCATTCAAAGGACACTAAAGAGTCACAGAATATGGGGAATGGATTGGAGGAGGAAATAATGGAAATACTTAAACTTTATGTAGGAAAGAAAATGAATGAAATCCTAAATCACTACAAGAAAATATGGCACAACCATGAGATAACTCATATATCTTAGGATACGTAAATACTTGGCAATACTAAGGATGACCGATCCAAACAAATGGTGCTCAAAAAAAACAGGAATCCACTCCTACATCAATCGAAAAATTGGGATATGATCAAGGAAGTGAAAAATCAGAAGAAAGAAACACATGTGTGGGAATAGGAAGCACAAAGGAAGAAGGAAAAAGGAAAGGACAAGAAACCCACATTTTGAGGCATCACAATAAAAGAAAATGGAAAAGGGATAAACTCCCAAAATCCAAATCAGAGGAAACTCTATAGAGAGGAAGAAGAAAACCTAGAGTCATTTGAAGAACACATCATAAACTATGGAGGAAGCATTGAGTAGGTATATTTTAGTGACGAGGAATAGGAAAACCCATTCAATAATGCAGGCATCAACCCAATAGACACAAGAGAAATAGTATGAGACAAAAATGAGACAAAATAAATGGAAAAATCAAGTCCCCAACAAGATGGAAACATGGGAACCTATTGAACAACAAACATTTAAATCCAAACATATAAGCTTGGAGAAACAAGCAAAACAATGCCACAAGGGAAGCAATACTTAAAGGAAGGAAATCCAAGGAAAGGAACTACCTTTGTAATGGGAAGCAATGAACAACAATTCGTTAAAACCACTCAGCTCACAAACAAACAAGATGAAATTGCAAGAGGAACAAAGTTGGTAAACACGTAGCAGTAGAAACAGTTACAAGTAGTTATACAACCATAGGCTCAGAGGGCACCAAAACAAACTAAGGAATAACTAAAATTCCTTAGGACACTATTAAAAAATTTGTATAAGGAATCTAATGAATGGAAATTTAGTCTCCAAACTAAGCTCATAAAGGAATAAAATCACAAGGAGAGAGGTGACAATACACAGAGAAATTTCTTATGAACCAAAAAATGGCCTACTTACAACCATGATGGTTGTTCTAATTGTAGCAGGTAAACCATGAGCCTTGATGGATGCCAACAATTATACAATATAGATTCTCAAAGAAAAAACATCACGAGATGAAAATATGCAAATAAGAACAATGGGACATGAGATGATGACCAAAATTTATACATATATGCAAAAGGAAATGAAAGAAAAGAATAAGTAGATTCAAGAGTTACAAATTCAATTGATTGAATTGGAACAAGAAACAAAATGCATGTTCCCTAAAATATACAATACTAGTGGAACATCGAAAGTAGGAGAAATATACGATGGAAATAGAAATCGATTAAACATGATGGATAGAGGATGACCAACAAGCATGAGGAGCACAAATGTTAAAATAACACATGAACATAGATGAAGCCTTGAAATATGCGATGCAAGAAATGCATAACAAATGGAATGCAATAGTGACACAATTATATGTGGAAACCATGAAAACTTATTAAGAACAAACTAAATGTGACATGATGCAAAGGGTATGCACATATGGGACTGAGCTCAAAGAAGTGATGTATCAAATAGACATGATAAAGTAAAACTTGTGAAAGTGGGTACCCAAGGAATATCCTAGGGAAGAATACATATCATGCATATTCAGGATAGAGCTAAGCCTTCAAATTTCACAAAGCTTCAAAAACAACCATTTATATTCCAAATAAATAGAGTAGAAACACTTCTAGCAATTGTAGAAGAGTAGGAAAAAAATCATGATCAAAATGTTAAAAAGGACGAAGGATTTAACCAAGTAATTGAGAAGCAAAAGATTGAGGCCAATCTCGAAGTGGATGATAATGAGAAGGGTTAGAACATATAAATTACAATGCCAACAACATAACATGGATGAAATAATTCATTGGAAAAATAACATATGAGATAGCAACAACCTATGAGGTAACGCTATGCACAAGACTAGTGAGAGAATGGTTGTAAGATATATTGAAAAGGTGCATAACAATCAACGGGTTAAAACCATCTATAGAATCCAATAAAAAATATATCGCAATTGGAATAAAGTAGGTACAAAGGAATTGAAACAACCATTGAGGCATAGCACACTAGACAAAGACTAGAGAAAGCCAAAGCACCACTCAAATCCCAAATGGTAGTGAAGGAACACCTTCAAAAACAATAATTGAATAATAATAGGAGTTGACCAAGTAATCATAGAAAAATAGAAAACAATAGGTAAGGACTTATAAGTATCCATGACAATACCAAGTGTTCCAGGGTTAGTGTTGGTGGTGAATATCCCTTGTTAACAATAGAAAAGCGCTAAAAAGGGAGATTGTTCAATTATCGAAGTAATTGAGCAAGACCAATATAAGTTAGTGTAAATATAGGAATGTTGATTGGAAGAAAGGAGTTCTTATGTTGACATTTTTATACTTGTAATTGTTTTAAACATTTGTTAACTTTTATGTGAATGAAAATGAAGATATGTTTTCAATATTTTTAGTTTTTTTTTTTGTGGGTTTTTTGTCTTAGAAGGAGAGGTTTTTCCCATGGTAATTCTTTATGTCAATTTTTATGGGGTGTTCTTGTAGTTTGTTTTTTGAAGGTGTAATTCCCCAATATATTATCCCTTATAATTAGATAACCTTTTTTAATTAGTTGGTAGTTTCTTTAATTAAAATGTTTATACGACATTGAAATTGATGCAGCATGAGACATTATCATAAAGATGTGCAATTGTAAATACTTATTGCACATGTTTTTTAAAACCTCTAAACCAATTGGGTAGAACAAAATTTCATGAGTATCCATGATATTTATAGTGGGGAAGAATGAGTTAGAAAGAAGCCAAGTGTCAACTTTAACATCTATTACTTTCCTTAAGAAAACATAGTGATTGAAACTCCTCCCTTAAAGCATGCCTTAACTTCTAAAGTTTAGGAATGAGGTTTCTTCATCATATTATAAAAGCATGAAAAATCTACATAGGAAAAATTTTAGTATATAAAGAGACATGATACCAAAAGGAAGGAGGGAGGAGTTATCCCTAGTGATGAAGGGATGGAAAAGGGAGACAATGAAGCTAGATAATTCTAGGTGGTTGTGAATGAAAGACATTATCTTTGGGTTCAAGTTAAATATGGATAAGTAGAATCAAGGACTCTCTATGATCATACAAGAAGCACTTGAAGTGCTATATGAGTTAGGGAAGTGAGTTCCAATTGTTGATAGCCTTGAAGAGATTGGTAAAATATAAATCTGTGAACTAAATGTAAGCAACTATACAAAGGCCATTGCATGTACATTGTTCTAAGCATTATCTAGTGTTAGGTGTGGAAAATAAAGGGTGTACATTATTTAGAAGAAAAAATCATTTTAGTAAAGAAAATTTTAAGTGAGAGATTTGAACCAAAAACCTTCCTAACTCTTCTTTTCTCTAGTGATATCATAGCTCGGCTTGGGGGTGATTATTAAAGCAGAAAGATTGAGTGCTTCCAGTTAAAAGTCAAAGGGTTGGGTGGTTTAGGTATTTCCCAATTTGATTTATGAGAAGCTTGTTGGGATCAAACAAGTTCTTTAATGAAATCCTATCTATTCCAAGATTTATGTTGCAATTTATGATGAAATTGTAAGAAGTGCTTATGTTATCCAGAATATCTTTGATTAAATTGTATGAAGAATTAGAGTAGGTAGGTTGTAAGCTACTATTCTTTGAAAAGAGAAATTATACTTTTTTCTTTCAATATCAAAGTGTAGTTTAAAAAAGAGAATAACTAAATCTAAGCATTACAAGTATGCAGAATTCTCATTTTGCATTCTGCACGTGATTTGAAATTATGCATACCATTTGTCTACATGTCTTACTTATATCATGATTGGAATAAATGGAATAAACACTATGTATATTTAATTTATTTTAAAAACGGTTCTTCAACATTGATTTAGAAAGAGAATTAGAACTATATAATGGATTATATTCTATTACTACATAAGAGTAGAATAGGATTGATATTGAAAAATTTTTGTGTGTGTGTGTGTATATATAGCAATCAAAGTATAAGAAATGGTAAACTTATAAACAAAATGTTGGAATTTAAACCATGCTATTTTTATACTTGTTTATACAACTTTACGAAACTCAAATAGTCCAAAATATTATACATTATGTAAATAGCCATAGGCTATAAACAAGTTTTGTGAACTACACAATCTATTGAACAAAGTTCATACTTCCTGTTTATGTCAGAAATTGTTCCCAGACTACAAGAGAACAAGCCAACATAATCTCAAGAATTTCAATAAAACAAAATAAAGTTTTTAGGGTTTTTTGGTTAAGAAGTTTGATGACAAGAGGGAATGCATTCATAAATCCAAATAAACATTAAAACATAAGCATAGAAAAATTGAGATGCATAACATAATAACCATTATCCAATAGAAAACAACACTGAGGTTCATCCACAAATGGCAAGCACTCCAAGTATAAAAAATTTAAACCAGCAATGAAATTACCAAATGAGTAGCTAAAAAAAGCTATAAATGAAGCCAGAGAACAAACTGAAGGGTAAATAAAGCATATATTTCATAATCAGTATTTCAAATACACATAAGAGTCGCTTACTTATCTTATGAACAAGTCTGAAGACCTCCTCTTGCCAGCCAAAAAATCGAACCATCTATCCTCTTAGTGACATACATTAATACTATCCTCCCAAAATTGGTTAAGGAACTGAACCCTAACTGCTTTTCAGCTTACTCATCGAAATAGTTTTATCTAAATAATAATTACAAAAATGAAATAACCTTCAAAACCTAACTAATAACTGATTGTGTTAACAAGTTTTACATATCTTTAGCTACTTCTGCTAACAAGGCTATCCCTTCTAGGGCTTGGGCTTTTATTCTGGCCTTCAGTTGATCTGCTTCCATATCTGCAAGATTTCTAGTGAGTTCTTCATTTTGCTGCTGCAGATCCTTGATGGTTTGTTTCAACATTGTAAATTGACCTTCTGTATTCCTCTTCATTTTCAATGCCTCTCTTGAAACTGCAATCAGCTCCTGATAGTGGCTATTCACCTCATCCAAATCCTCTCTGAGTCTTCTATTTGCCATGACCAATCCATCATTTGTCTCCTGCATATATTCCACCTGATACTTGTATTGTTTTACACTTCTCTATAAATTCTCTTTTTCTGAATCAAAGGCTTTATTTCCTGCTGTGGTTTGCATCTCATTTGGAAACCATGGAATGTTTAATCTCTTATAAATTTCTTCATATTCTGGCAACAATTCTGTAGGAGTTTCAGGAAAACTAAGGTTTTCTTCAGTCTCAGCTTCACATGGAACCTTTTCCTCAACCATCACCTTCTTTTCTGAGTGAGAATCCTTTCTCTCACCTTCTCGTTGTTCCTGCAACATTTGACTTCCTACCTCTAGAAATATATCAGATAGTTTAGTATCAGTAAGGACAGACTCTCTTTCTGATTCCATTTCCCTTTTACCTTTACTGTCACCCTTATCATCATTCAATTTTTCATCAGATGAGGAATCATCTATCACTGTTACTCTTTCTTTGTTCAATTTAGGGTTCAGCAACTTCTTCATATTCAGTCTGAGCTTGTTTCTAGGTCTGGTTTTCGGTCTCCACACAGGAGCAATCTCCCCCAACATTTTGAAAGTTTTACCATGATGGGTAACTGAGGAAAATTCAATAACTTTTAGTTTCTTTCTCTTTGGTAATGCTACCTCATCACCCTGGCCATGAAATTCCTTTTTAGTACAAACCCTAGTTGCATCAATAATAGGGACTTTATCATCCTCAAACAGGCATTTCTCATCTTCAGACAGAACTGTGATTGGACTTTGTCTTTGAACTTCAATATCCTCTTTCTCATCTAAAATTTTCTCTGCAGGTACAATCTTTTCAGCAACAATTGTCTCTGTCGGTACATCATTTTCAACAGGCTCAGTCTCCTTATTATCAAACTGTAATTCTTTGCTCTCAATGTCATTAAGGTGTTTTTTAGTTTCACAATATTCATTTGCATGATCCAAAACTTCCTCAAATTTAATCCTATCTTCATCTTTGACCTTTACCTTTTGCCTGAGCTTTCTGATCAAGGTCTGTCCTTTATCAGCTTGTCTTTTGTGAGACTGTCCTTCTTGACCATTTTGAAAACCTGACCAAAAAAGACAATACTCCTAATTCTTTCCCCTACTCTGCAAAACAGTGTTTATAATGAGTTTGATAAGTCCATGGTGGAAAATGGACTGTTTAGTATGATTTTGGTGCTCCTTAATTCTAAAAGACATCTTCTACAGACTCTTTAGAAAGAAGAAGGGCAAGTTCATCTTGGACTCATTACTGAGATGCTGAAGAAATCTGAAGTGGTATTTGAAAACGAAGGCATATCTTCCTTCACAGGTAATATAACTCTGTAAAAATTTAATGGGTTCTATCCATTCAGGCTTGAAGTTATGAATGGGTACACCTTTACCCCAATCTACAATTACACCAGGCAATAAGTACTTTTGTGCATTGAAGGTGAATGGCACCTTCTTAAACCATAATTCTCCCTCATTCTTTATGCATGTTGCCTCAGCTACCAACTCCTTGGTCAATTTGAATTGCAAAGTATCAAAAGACACGGTGTCTTTATCATAGCACTGAGCAAACTTATGGGAGACCTCTGCATGATAATGTTATAGCAGATTTCACCACACTAGGTGAATCACACATTGTATGGCCTTCCCCTGTCCTGCTGCAAACTCATTAGCCCATATGGACCACTTTTTGTCTTTTGATGTGTCCTTGATCATCCCTAAAAACATAAGAAAAGTGATATACGCGTCTTTTTCCCTGATAACCGCATACATACGCGGATATTCCCTCTATAGTCGCGTACATCGGGATATGTACATAATCCAAAACCTTTTGGAGTGTTCCTTGACTTGGATCCAACTCATATGACTCCTGGCCTTCCATATGCCTTGAGATCGCACGGATTCAACCTTTCAGTATCCCTTTGAAAAGCTATATAAGGAACCCATTGAGACATTGAAAGCTTAAGAGAGAATTGAGAGTAACGAAACTATAGTCCATTGTTTCCAGAACTTATGCTTGAGTCTGCATCCCTTTGTCCCTTGGAGCACGGTTGTGTTCTTCCCAAGCTTGCCTTTTGCTAGTAAGCTTGCTATCAAAGTGATGGAGGATTGAGGTGGTGGAGGTCCAAGTGGGGGATTCAGTTTCTCCAGTTCGCAGACGTGCCGTCAGAGGTTGTCACTTGTAATCTCTGAATTATATTAATAGAAATATATTTTCCTGTCCAGTAATGTGTATTTGAATGAATATTGTATCCATTGGAATATGTCAAATGCCTTTACATTATTGATTATATATGCTAGAATATATCTTACACCATGAAATATAGTATGCTTGTATTGTTTACTTGTTGTTGAGCACGTGTTATAACAATTCAAGCTGAAGATTGGAAAGCTCAATGGGGATCTACTTCAACCGTCCGGAATAAGGTACGAGGTTCGATCCTTTAGTGTTAGACATTTTATTTCTATTGCATATTGGGAAAGATTGATTTCTGGAGTCTAGCTGTCTGTTGTGGTACCCCAAGCCATAGGAATTTCTCTCCGTAACAGAAATGGCGACTCCCCTGGTCGATAACTGTGTAGCACTGGCGATATAGCCAGGATTGTATTCGTATCTGGGGGCTCTTTCGGGAGTTTTGGGCTTTTCTACCCTGCCCATACGGTCAATCCCGCCTGCGACTGTCCGCCTGAGCTTTGATTATATTGAGGTGACCTTAGTGACCTTACCTAGGATATCTAGGGGGTACGTGTAGAGGTTATTCTGCATGTGTCCCGGCCAGGTAGAGGTCGGACAGCACAGTCGCTTTATGCATTGAAGCTGAGGGCCACTATAATTGGTTACGTACCTCCGCTTGTAGTGTATGGGAGTTTCGGGCCTCTCCTAGGCGAGACATACCTGTTGCATTTGGGAGCTCACATATCCTCCCCGTGGTTTGCTTGTATTTTGGCTGTAGATTTTCTTAGGAGTGTGCTCTTTGTGCGCTAGTTGGCCTTTAGGATCGTGGTTACTTTAGTATATTTATGCTCTCTTGAGTTTGGGTCCTTTTATTTTCGGCATGCCTGATATCCTATCACCCGTCCTTGGTCCCAGTATGGACCCTAGTGTTAGACTTGGGGGCATCACAACCCCTTACCCTGCTCATAAATTTGGGAATGGTCATATTCCATTCTCTACTCCATTTATGGAGGATTTTTATTCCCTTCGCTCGGTCTTTACACCGGTGGTCACCCTCATGGGCATGGTAGTGTATGTGTGAACATTGGGTCGACACCTTACTTTCCATTTTATGTCCCATCGTTCACCGCATTGTTTCCTTTGAGTGCTATTGTCATGATCATTCCTCCCTATATCCTATTGTTTGGATTCTATATTGACTATTTTGGCTTGTTTTGGACTAATATGGTTGTCATGTAGAATCCAATTTTTGTACACTCTCTCCGAGGTTTCAACCCATTCGTACTGATCACAGGTATTACGTCTACACTGGCATATAGGTTAGGTTCACCACCATTTGCATTTTGCATGACCTTATGACCATGTCACTATATCCTTAGGTACGAACCCACTCTATTATGTCACAGAACCTTGTTGCTGCTATAGAAGTGGCATGATATGAGTGGTAGAGCCTCACCTTACATGGGTACCCTAGTTAGCGCCTTATTTGCATTTGGTGCCCATGCCGTGAGTCCTCTCTTAGGTCCGGGAGTCCGTTGTATAGTACTGCCATGACATTTTGCAAGAGCCTCATACTCCTCTTGATCTTATGCTGGCCATGATCCCCCGGACTCCCTTGTATCAAGTTGTGGATGCATTATCATGAGCTTTGCCTGTCTTATTGAGCTTTATGCCGACTCCCCTGACATTGAGTTTCAGCCATATAGCCCGAGCTTGTCTCATGTCTAGCCATGCAGATCCTTTATTTATATCCTTCGCAACTTGATTCCCTTTTTACCGGGAGGGGATTTTCCCCCGAGTGTCAATATCCTACACATGTATCCTTGCATTGAGCATAGGTATGTTCCACTGCTTGGAACTAGTTTGTTTGCCCTAAATGACACTCATCTCCTCCTAGTTTGTAACTATAAAGCTAGTTTATTCTTTTTTCAAGCTTTTCAAATAACTGAAAAAGACCAAAAAAATTAAAAAACCAAAAATCCGGACAAGAAAATATATTATCTTTGGCAGCTGTCAAGTCGTGTCGCCTTCGAACAGAGCACTATACATCACATCCATTGGTTGGGTTATAGTTTGACTTAGGAGCTGTACTCGTTATCTGAGTTTATCTCCACCGACTGGTTATGCTTCCAATCCCTATGGAGCCTCTATTGATGCCTCCTGCGTCATAGAGATGTCCTAGTTTGTATATCGAGTCTATGCTGCCTTCATTCAGTCACCATACGTCGTTATGCTCTTGTTCGAAGGAAGTTGAAACCTAAGTTGGCCATTCCTCAGTTATCTTGACTTTGCATGTCGGCCATTCCCGGTACAGTTACTGGTTCATGCACCTTATGATCGAGTCCTTCCACATTATATAGCCTTGCTGAGTACCTCATGTTGGATGATGGGGGATGCCCTAATGCCCTCCTTCCAGCAGATTTCATCCCATCGACTTCAGATTATTTATTCTGGGATTGGAATCTAGAGTCATTTTTAGTGCCTTGAGACTTGCAGTCATCAGTGGCAGGTTCTCTTGTCATCGACAGTTTTGGGAATACATCAATGTCCCCTGATCGATGGACTCTCTCAAGTGTTTGACCTCAACACATTTATTCACACTTGTTAGTTTGCACTCTAGTACCTTGATTCCCATTTTCATTATCAGTGGGTGATCTCGCATCTATTAACGGTATACATCAATGACCGGTAATCAGATGATGGACTACTATGTTCGACCTCGACACCTCTATTCGCATAGTAGGACATGTACTCGTAGCGGTGTGTGTAGAAGACCTTCCAGATTTGTGGCATCCATTATATGCTACCTCCTTGATCGTTCCAGTGTTCATGAGATTTCAGCTCTCATGACTTGTTCCAGTATATGTCAGACATTTCCAGCCACTATGGAGATCTTGATCTATTATATATCTTCAGCCTTTGTGGAGATCATGGTCCTTTATATATATTCATCATGGAGATTCTGATCTATGTATATTGTACGTGGCGATGACCACATATGTGTTATCATGTTTCATGCCTATTCATGGCCATTGTACTCTTACGTATCCGGGACTGCTATATGTATTTGCAGTTATATACAGAGTTGTATTACGGTCTTATGTTGATTGGGTGGCTGGTCTTCCATTTGGGTACCTTCATCACTTCACTTCTGGGATGGACTTATAATTTATTTCGGCCATCGTATAACCCCTCTGATCTCATACATTAGGGGGCATCTATTATAGCGGATTTCACCACATTAGGTGAATCACCCATTGTATGGCCTTCCCCTGTCCCGCTGCAGACTCATTAGCCCATATGGACCACTTTTTGTCTTTTGATGTGTCCTTGATCATCCCTAAAAACATAAGAAAAGTGATATACGCGTCTTTTTCCCTGATAACCACGTACATACATGGATATTCCCTCTATAGTCGCGTACATCGGGATGTGTACATAATCCAAAACCTTTTGGAGCGTTCCTTGACTTGGATCCGACTCATATGACTCCTGGCCTTCCATATGCCTTGAGATCGCATGAATTCGACCTTTCAGTATCCCTTTGAAAAGCTATATAAGGAACCCATTGAGACATTGAAAGCATAAGAGAGAATTGAGAGTAACGAAACTATAGTCCATT
>LPNX011026419.1:0-27004 GCA_001517045.1 Pseudotsuga menziesii
ATTCAAAGTCTATGACTTTCCTCATCTTGAAAAAACTCAATCTAGCGGAAGTTCTAAATTCTAGATCCACTAAATAATTACAAATTTAATGAAATATGTGTTATAAGCATTCAGTTTGAATGAATGGTTCTTTTGCTGACATGGATGTGCCTATCAGCCTTCTTGTTATGCTCCTGATTCATATGTTTTTTTGTCTATCAAGAATTATTTCAGATAGATTTCCTGACCTGTTGCTACAGGAATGATGAGAAAAAGTCTACCCTTAGCAGACTTTATGCTTTTCTTTCCCCGTTTTGGTTGGATGATTGGAATTCTCTGACTTTACATCTATCTGTAGTTGCGGAATTCTTGTGCTTTCTCAAGGTGCTCTTACAGAGGAATGTAAGGAAAAAATGTGGCACTTCTTTGCAAAGAAGAGCCTTCTCTTCAATAGACATATTTGAAAGTTTGTTGAAGGGTAAATTTGGTATGAAGTTATGATCCAAATCTGAAGTAGTTATTGTGGATTAATGTTTTGGCACATTTCACAAAGAAAATAACTTTTCTTATGCATGGAAGTAATAAAATTTATCGTTATTTTATGGAATTAAATAACTTTTATTATATTATGGTTATAAATAGCCAACAAGCTCTTAACCTAGGATAATACACGCACCAACACCAGATTAGAGCTTCTAGCTCTTTGGGCACTGCTTCCGGTTGCCATTCATTTGGGGATCCCTCTCTTATCTGTATTTCGAGATTCACGGGTTATCATCTCATGGGTGAACAAAACTGCTTCACTGAACACCCCACTTCTGAGTGATTGGTGTGATGACATTATTTCTCTGATGCATCATGTGCCTTTAGTGACCACCAATCATATCTATTGCGAGCATAACTAGAAAGCTGACAGACTCTCCATACAGACTCTTTCATTGGCCCTGGGGCATGGGGAATTTTATGGATCTTTAGATGGTATGATCATCGATCATGGAATATTTCAATTATCTTGGCTTGTGCCGAGCTTCTCCCTTTCACTCTCTTTATGAGGCACAAGCATTCAGTTTGAATGAATGGTTCTTTTGCTGACATGGATGTGCCTATAAGCCTTCTTGTTATGCTCCTGATTCATATGTTTCTTGGTCTCTCACGAATTATTTCAGATAGATTTTTTGACCTATTGCTATAGCAATGATGAGAAAAGTCTGCCCTTGGCAGACTTTATGCTTCTCTATCCCAATTTTGGTTGGATGGCTGGAATTCTCCGGCTTTACAGCTATCAGAAAGATCCGCAAATGTATCTACATTTGTGGAATTCTTCTACATTCTGAAGGTGATCTTAGAGAGGAATGTAACGAAAAAAATGTGGCACTTCTTTGCAAAGAAGAGCCTTCTCTTCAATACACATATTTGAAATTTTGTTGAAGGGTAAATTTGGTATGAAGTTATCATGCAAATTTGAAGTAGTTATTGAGGATTGTTTTGGTACATTTCACAAATAAAATAACTTTGCTTATGCATGGAATTAAAAAAAATTAAGCTTATTTTATGGAATTAAAAAACTTTTATTATGTTATGGTTATAAATAGCCAACAAGCTCTTAACCTAGGATAATAGATGCACCTGTGTTTTTTTAGTTCTTTGGCTCTTTGAATCAGAATTCCTGCAACTAGAAACAATGCAACTTCTTTGTGCAAACCCACACAAACTAAATTTGACCAGTAAACACCATTTAGGCAACAAGGAGGGGCGGTCGCCATGACAAGATGTTCAACCACCTCCTCCATGAATAGCAAGCTATATACTAAATTTAGAAGAAATTCCAAACTGAGAAAAAAACACTTCATGTTTTAGACGGGCTCTTTCACAGGACTGCCTCTCCAGGAATCGCCCATGGCACTCCAGAATCGTCGGACACCTACGGTTCTGAATAGCTCAGCAATCACGACAAAGCCTATGAACAATGGTAAGAAAAGAGGTGGAAAACAAAGAGGTGCAAAACATGCGAACACTTAAACTTGTAGGCGAAATGGGAGGGCAGAGCAAGGCAGTGACTAGAAACCTTCAACCATCAATGTTCTCAATTGCAGAGAAGCCCAAACTGGGTTCTAACCTTTACCTCCAAAACATCCGGAAGGCCCAACTATCAGCACAGAGGTTTTACATAGACTCAACTTGAAAACACGTGAAGGACCAACGGATCACGAAGGAGACACCGAGGGATCGGGGTTGATTCTGGCTCTTTGGGCACTGCTTTCAATTGCCATTCATTTGGGGATCCCTCTCTTTTCTGTATTTGGGGATTCACATGTTAGCATCTCTTACGTGAACAGAACTGCTTCATTGAACACGCCACTTCTGAGTCATTGGTGTGATGACATTCTTTCTCTGTTGCATCATGTCCCTTTAGTGACCATCGATCATATCTATCGCGAGCATAACTAGAAGCCTGGAAGCCTCTCCAAATAGGCTCTTTCATTGGCCCCGAGGTATACAGGATTTTTTGGATCTTTAGATGGTATGATCATTAATCATGGGATATTTTAGTTATTTTGGCTTGTGTTGGGTGTTTCCCTTTCACTCTGTTTTTGAGGCACAAGCATTCAGTTTGAATGAATGGTTATTTTGCTGACATGGATGTGCCTATCAGCCTTCTTGTTCTGCTCCTGATTCATATGTTTCTTGGTCTCTCACGAATTATTTCAGATAGATTTTCTGACCTGTTGCTACAGGAATGATGATACAAGTCTGCCCTTGGCAGGATTTATGCTTTTATGTCCCCATTTTCGTTGGATGGCTGGAATAATCCAACTTTACAGCTACCAGAGAGATCCACAAATGTATTTGCATTTGCAGAATTCTTCTGCATTCTGAAGGTGATCTTAGAGAGGAATGTAACGAAAAAAAATGTGGCACTTCTTTGCAAAGAAGATCCTTCTCTTCAATACACATATTTGAAAGTTTGTTGAAGCGTAAATTTGGTATGAAGTTATGATGCGAATCTGAAGTAGTTATTGAGGATTGTTTTGGTACATTTCACAAATAAAATAACTTTGCTTATGCATGGAATTAAAAAAATTTATGCTTATTTTATGGAATTAAGACAATTTTATTATGTTATGGTTATAAATAGCCAACAAGCTCTTATAAAATAAATTTGCTTATGCATGGAATTAAAAAAATTTATGCTTATTTTATGGAATTAAAAAATATTTATTATGTTATGGTTATAAATAGCCAACAAACTCTTAACCTAGGATAATAGATGCACCAACACCAAATTAGAGCTTTTGCCTATTTGGTCACTACTTTCGGTTGCCATTCATTTGGGGATCCCTCGGTTATCTGTATTTGGGGATTCACAGGTTATCATCTCTTGGGTGAAGGGAATTGCTTCATTGAAAACCCCACTTCTGAGTCATTAGTGTGATGACATTCTTTCTCTTCTGCATCATGTCCCTTTAGTGACCATCAATCATATCTACTGCGAGCATAACTAGCAGGTTGACCGTCTCTCCAAACAAGCTCTTTCGTTAGCCCCGGGGCATGGCAAATTTTCTGGATCTTTAGATGGTATGATCATTGATCATGGGATATTTTAGTTATTTTGGCTTGTGCCGGGCATTTCCCTTTCACTCTCTTTTTGAGGCAAAAGAATTCAGTTTGAATGAATGGTTATTTTGCTGACATGGATGTGCCTATCAGCCTTCTTGTTATGCTCCTGATTCATATGTTTCTTGGTCTCTCACAAATTATTTCAGATAGATTTTCTGACCTGTTGCTACAGGAATGATGATACAAGTCTTCCCTTGGCAGACTTTATGCTTTTCTGTCCCCATTTTTGTTGGATGGCTGGAATAATCCAGCTTTACAGCTACTAGAGAGATCCGCAAATGTATTTGCATTTGCGGAATTCTTCTGCATTCTGAAGGTGATCTTAGAGAGGAATGTAATGAAAAAAAATGTGGCACTTCTTTGCAAAGAAGAGCCTTCTCTTCAATACACATATTTGAAAGTTTGTTGAAGGGTAAATTTGGTATGAAGTTATGATGCAAATCTGAAGTAGTTATTGAGGATTGTTTTGGTACATTTCACAAATAAATTAACTTCGCTTATGCATGGAATTAAAAACATTTATGCTTATTTTATGGAATTAAAAGAATTTTATTATGTTATGGTTATAAATAGCCAACAAGCTCTGATAAAATAACTTTGCTTATGCATGGAAATAAAAAAATTTATGCTTTTTTTATGGAATTAAAAAATATTTATTATGTTATGGTTATAAATAGCCAACAAGCTCTTAACCTAGGATAATAGGTGGACCAACACCAAATTAGAGCTTTTGCCTATTTGGTCACTAATTTTGGTTGCCATTCATTTGGGGATCCCTCTGTTATCTGTATTTGGGGATTCACAGGTTATCATATCTTGGGTGAAGAGAACTGCTTCATTGAGCACCCCACTTCTGATTCATTGGTGTGATGACATTCTTTCTCTGCTGCATCATGTCCCTTTAGTGACCATTAATCATATCTACCGCGAGTAAAACTAGCAGGTTGACAGTCTCTCCAAACAAGCTCTTTCGTTAGCCCCGGGGCATGGCAAATTTTCTGGATCTTTAGATGGTATGATCATTGATCATGGGATATTTTAGTTATTTTGGCTTGTGCCGGGCGTTTCCATTTCACTCTCTTTTTGAGGCACAAGCATTCAGTTTGAATGAATGGTTATTTTACTGACATGGATGTGCCTATAAGCCTTCTTGTTATGCTCTTGATTCATATGTTTCTTGGTCTCTCACGAATTATTTCAGATAGATTTTCTGACATGGTCCTACAGGAATGATGATACAAGTCTGCCCTTGGAATAATCCAACTTTACAGCTACCAGAGAGATCCGCAAATTTATTTGCATTTGCGGAATTCTTCTACATTCTGAAGGTGATCTTAGAGAGGAATGTAACGAAAAAATATGTGGCACTTCTTTGCAAAGAAGAACCTTCTCTTCAATACACATATTTGAAAGTTTGTTGAAGGGTAAATTTGGTATGAAGTTATGATGCAAATCTGAACTAGTTATTGAGGATTGTTTTGGTACATTTCACAAATAAAATAACTTTGCTTATGCATGGAATTAAAAAAATTTATGCGTATTTGATGGAATTAAAATAATTTTATTATGTTATGGTTATAAATAGCTAACAAGCTCTTATAAAATAACTTTGCTTATGCATGGAATTAAAAAAATGTATGCTTATTTTATGGAATTAAAAAATATTTATTATGTTATGGTTATAAATAGCCAACAAGCTCTTAACCTAGGATAATAGATGCACCAGCACCAAATTAGAGCTTTTGCCTATTTGGTCACTACTTTCGGTTACCATTCATTTGGGGATCCCTTTGTTATCTGTATTTGGGGATTCACAGGTTATCATCTCTTGGGTGAAGAGAAATGCTTCATTGAACACCCCATTTCCGAGTCATTAGTGTGATGACATTCTTTCTCTGCTGCATCATGTCCCTTTAGTGACCATCAATCATATCTACCGCGAGCATAACTAGCAGGCTGACAGTCTCTCCAAACAAGTTCTTTCGTTGGCCCCGGGACATGGCGAATGTTTTGGATATTTAGATGGTATGATCATTGATCATGGGATATTTTAGTTATTTTGGCTTGTGCCAGGCGTTTCCCTTTCACTCTCTTTTTGAGGCACAAGCATTCAGTTTGAATGAATGGTTACTTTGCTGACATGGATGTGCCTATCAGCCTTCTTGATATGCTCCTGATTCATATGTTTCTTGGTCTCTCATGAATTATTTCAGATAGATTTTCTGACCTGTTGCTACAGGAATGATGATACAAGCCTTCCCTTAGCAAAATTTATGCTTTTTTGTCCTCATTTTCATTGGATGGCTAGAATAATCCAGCTTTACAGCTACCAGAGAGATCTGCAAATGTATTTGCATTTTTGGAATTCTTCTACATTCTAAAGGTGATCTTAGAGAGGAATGTAACGAAAAAAAATGTGGCACTTCTTTGCAAAGAAGAGCCTTCTCTTCAATACACATATTTGAAAGTTTGTTGAAGCGTAAATTTGGTATGAAGTTATGATGCAAATCTGAAGTAGTTATTGAGGATTGTTTTGGTAAATTATAAAATAACTTTTCTTATGCATGGAATTAAAAAAATTTATGCTTATTTTATGGAATTAAAAAAATTCTATTATGTTATGGTTATAAATAGCCAACAAGCTCTTATAAAATAACTTTGCTTATGCATGGAATTAAAAAAATTTATGCTTATTTTATGGAATTAAAAAATATTTATTATGTTATGGTTATAAATAGCCAACAAGCTCTTAACCTAGGATAATATATGCACCAGCACCAAACTAGAGCTTTTGCCTATTTGGTCACTACTTTCGGTTGCCATTCATTTGGGGATCCCTCTGTTATCTGTATTTGGAGATTCACAGGTTATCTTCTCTTGGGTGAAGAGAAATGCTTCATTGAACACACCACTTCTGAGTCATTGGTGTGATGACATTCTTTCTCTGCTTCATCATGTCCCTTTAGTGACCATCAATCATATCTACTGCGAGCATAACTAGCAGGCTGACAGTCTCTCCAAACAAGCTCTTTCGTTGGCCCCGAGGCATGGGGAATTTTTTGGATCTTTAGATGGTATGATCATTGATCATGGGATATTTAAGTTATTTTGGCTTATGCCAGGATTTTCCCTTTCACTCTCTTTTTGAGGCACAAGCATTCAATTTGAATGAATGGTTATTTTGCTGACATGGATGTGCCTATCAGCCTTCTTGTTATGCTCCTGATTCATATGTTTCTTGGTCTCTCACGAATTATTTCAAATAGATTTTCTGACCTGTTGCTATAGTAATGATAATAAAAGTCTGCCCTTGGCAGACTTTATGCTTTTCTGTCGCCATTTTCGTTGGATGGCTAGAATTATCCGGCTTTACAGCTACCAGAGAGATCCGCAAATGTATATGCATTTGTGGAATTCTTCTGCATTCTGAAGGTGATCTTAGAGAGGAATGTAACAAAAAAAATTTGGGACTTCTTCACAAAGAAGAGCCTTATCTTCAATACACATACTTGAAAGTTTGTTGAAGGGTAAATTTCGTATGAAGTTATGATGCAAATCTGAAGTAGTTATTGAGGATTGTTTTGGTACATTTAAGAAATGAAATAACTTTGCTTATGCATGCAATTAAAAAAATTTATGCTTATTTTATGGAATTAATTTTTCTTTATTATGTTATGGTTATAAATAGCCAACAAGCTCTTAACCTAGGATAATAGATGCACCAGCACCAAATTAGAGCTTCTGCCTATTTGGTCACTGCTTTCGGTTGCCATTCATTTGGGGATCCCTCTGTTATTTGTATTTGGGGATTCACAGGTTATCATCTCTTGGGTGAAGAGAACTGCTTCATTGAACACCCCACTTCTGAGTCATTGGTGTGATGACATTCTTTCTCTGCTATATCATGTCCCTTTAGTGACCATCAATCATATCTACCACAAGCATAACTAGCAAGCTGACAGTCTCTCCAAACAGGTTCTTTCGTTGGCCCCGGGGCATGGGGAATTTTCTAGATCTTTAGATGGTATGATCATTGATCATGGGATATTTCAGTTATTTTGGCTTATGTCGGGATTTTCCCTTTCACTCTGTTTATGAGGCACAAGCATTCAGTTTGAATGAATGGTTCTTTTGCTGACATGGATGTGCATATCAGCCTTCTTGTTATGCTCCTGATTCATATGTTTCTTGGTCTCTCACGAATTATTTCATCTATATTTTCTGACCTGTTGCTACAGGAATGATGATAAAAGTATGCCCTTGGAAGACTTTATGCTTTTCTGTCCCCATTTTGGTTGGATGGCTGGAATTATCTGGCTTTACAGCTACCAAAGAGATCCGCAAATGTATCTGCATTTGTGGAATTCTTTTGCATTCTGAAGGTGATCTTAGAGAGGAATGTAATGAAAAAAAATGTGGCACTTCTTTGCAAAGAAGAGCCTTCTCTTCAATACACATATTTGAAAGTTTGTTGAAGGGTAAATTTTGTATGAAGTTATGATGCAAATCTGAAGTAGTTATTGAGGATTGTTTTAATACATTTCAGAAATAAAATAACTTTGCTTATGCATGGAATTAAAAAAATTTATGCTTATTTTATGGAATTAATTTTTTTTTATTATGTTATGGTTATAAATAGCCAACAAGCTCTTAACCTAGGATAATATATGCACCAGCACCAAATTAGAGCTTCTGCCTATTTGGTCATTGCTTTCGGTTGCCATTCATTTGGGGATCCCTTTGTTATCTGTATTTGAGGATTCACAGGTTATCATCTCTTGGGTGAAGAGAACTGCTTCATTGAACACCCCAATTTTGAGTCATTGGTGTGATGACATTCTTTCTCTACTGCATCATGTCCCTTTAGTGACCATCAATCATATCTACCGCGAGCATAACTAGCAGTGACAGTCTCTCCAAATAGGCTCTTTCGTTGGCCCCGGGGCATGGGGAATTTTCTGGATCTTTAGATGGTATGATCATTGATCATGGGATATTTCAGTTATTTTTTCTTGTGCCAGGCTTTTCCCTTTCACTCTCTTTATGAGGCACAAGCATTCAGTTTGAATGAATGGTTCTTTTGCTGACATGTATGTTCCTATCAGCCTTCTTGTTATGCTCCTGATGCATATGTTTCTTGGTCTCTCATGAATTATTTCAGCTAGATTTTCTAACCTGTTGCTACAAGAATGATGATACAAGTCTGCCCTTGGCAGACTTTATGCTTTTCTATCCCCATTTTGGTTGGATGGATTGAATTCTCCGAATTTATAGCTATGAGAGAGATCCCCAAATGTATATGCTTTTAGTATTATTCCAATTTAGTATTATGATTATTGTCTTATATTACAAGTATTAGATCAAGAAGCATATGAAGAGGAGTTTCATATATTTGAACTAGTTATATAATTTTTATTCAGTTTTTTGAATAACACATGATAGTCAATATTTTGAATAACACATAATTATACAGTGATGACACACAAGGAAAAAAATACCTGCATTCAGAGAGAGAAGATAGTCAAGCCCTTTGTTGACTTGTACATCACATCGTTGGTTTCAATCTCCTCCCTATACACTGATGGAAAAGAATGCAAACCTATATATGGAAGATTAGAGGACAAATAGACTGTGTTGCATTAGAAAAGTATAACGAGGGGTGTATTGAAGCGACGAGAATTGGACTCAATAAAACACAGAATGAGGATCATAATGAGACAGTCGGTTGACCAGAAGGGATATGTCAAGAAGGGCCAAAGTATCCAATAAATTCCTTGTTGGATCGTGCCTCTAATACACTTTAAGCATTTACAACCTAAATTTGCATTGTTCCATTGCATGTTTTTTTCTCACATTATATTAAAGAAAAATAGTATATATATGGCACTGTTGTACATTCTACTCTTCTGCCTGCTACAGTTTCATTGTACGTATCGCATGATTGTATGTCACTCGTGCAATAGTATATATATATACATATACGTATATATACACAAAACAAAATTTTCATATACTTACACATTTGTTTCCTCTTGCTCTCAGTGTTTTCCCCCGCATAATGGAGGCACCCTTGACAGAAAATGCAATATCTTCTTTGTTGTCTGGTGTTGTACATCTTCAACCACTTCTGCAGGTTTTTTCACTCCACCCATTCGGACCAACAAATGCAACTACTCCACATTTCTGAATTACTATCTCAGATGGTAACAACACGCACCAGACTTTGCTCCCAACTACCTTCAACTCCCTCATATCAAATGGAGAACTCTAAGAAGGCTCTGTCATCAAGCTCGCCAAGTGCACCTACACCGTCGTCCATAATAACATGTACTTTTCTACCCATTATTTTAAACCCTCTCTTAGGTAGCTTAGCTTCTACATTTTTACCTACCACCAACATCATCAATTTTATAATACCTTTACTAATTCTTTCCTTTTTCTCCTACAGGACTATTACAATACTCGAACTTGAACTGGTCCACTGCAAGCTTGCCCTTATTGGGAGCCATGTTCCTCTTTTACTACCGACTAGCTTTATCATTCCAATTGGTTCATCAACTAGCCAATCCAGCTGCCCCATAGAAGAAAGTGATGTTCACTCATCCCAAGCATCAGATACACCAATACCCATACCAACAACTGTAATTCCATTCAAAGCACTCAATCCCAACTATAAAAAATGGTGCATCCAAGACCATGTGCTTGCCAAGACACCCATCCATGAATACACCAACCAATGCGGCCTAGGGAAACTATTTGGCTTTGACCTTAGTGATTGTTCTGGAGAAGAGATCCATGTCTCTGCCTTTAACAACTTTGTTGACACCTTCTATTCCCTTGTTGAAATCGGGATAGTATACACTATCTCGAATGGCACAATCAAAACAAGCAACCCTTCATATAACCATTTGAACAACCGTCTTGAGAATGTACTTTCATCTATGTAGACCATCCACCCTTGCCTCGATGCATTCCCCTACATTCCTTTACATTCCTTCCAATTTAAAACAATCAATGACCTCCAAAGTTTACCTTCAAATTCCATGGTTGACCTGATTGGCCTTGTTAGCTCTGTCTCGCCTGCATCTACAATTCAGAAAAAAGACGGTTCTGAAACAAGTAGGAGAACCGTTTGCCTCAAAGACACATCCTGTTTTAGCATTGATATCACACTTTGGGGTCATCATTTCCACACTGAGGGTTCACATGTCGCTTCATTATACTCCTCCGACCCACCACCTGTCCTTGCAATAAAGGGTGGTCATCTTACAGATTACAATGGTAAAACAATTGGAAGTGTTCCCAGTAGTACCATCCTTATCAATCCAGATATTGAGGAAACCCATCGCCTTCAAAAATGGTACACTGATCATGGATTTCACGTTGTGTCGCCACCCTTGAGCCACAAATACATAGGCTCTATGTCTCGAACACACCCATTTAAAACAATTTCTGACTTGCAAAGCATGCAACCCTCTGATAAGAACCTATGGTTCTTTGTGCGTGCTTCCATTGTTGACATTAACATGGATGACTTCCACTTCCTTGCATTCCCTCTCTTTGTTGATGGTGTTCAATGCATGAAGAAATTTGCACATAGAGCTTTCAACACTTGGCATTGCAGCAAATGTGATGGTGAATTCACAGAATGTGACTACAGATACATTTTAAAGCTTTCCTTCAAGACCACACCGACCAGATCAACGGGGCCACAGCTTTTGATGATGCAGCCAATAAACTACTTGGTGTCTCTGCAAAGGATTTATGCCTACTTGCCACCAATCCCCCGGCCATAAAGGATCTCTCTCTACACATAACTTCGCGCCGATACTTATTCACCTTGTCGATTAAGATAGAGACTTTCAACTCCAGTACACACTTGAAGACAGCCATTGCTAATTCAGAAGAGCTTCCTTATGCTGCTGCATCAACCAAGCTCCTTGAAGAAATATCTGCACTCACTACTCAAAGCCATCCTATTGCATGCTGTCTCTAACCTCCCCTTCATATACTCCACCCTTGGCTATTCCAACCACCACTTTTACTCACCCTTCCACATCTTACTCTTCCCTCAGTCCTTGCTTTAACACATTGTACCCTACAATACACCATCCCATCTCTCTAAATGCATTCCACCTCATCTCAACCCAATTATGTTTCTTCCACTTCATCATGATCACTATATCCCCCCACCCTGCTTTCCTTCCTTCATTGCTTGTATATATACTTTTCCCTTACTTTCCTCTCTTTTTTCAAATATCTACAATGTAATTAGCTACTGTAAATTTTGTGCTCACATGGTAGATGTGTTATCGTATACATTACGTGTTTATTTTTAAAGCACGCCATACATATCTATCCATAAAACATTTCAGGTTTTCTTACATGTATACAATGTTTATTATGTCATATATGTGCATTTCTTTTTTCT
This sequence comes from Pseudotsuga menziesii, assembly GCA_001517045.1. NCBI lineage: Eukaryota > Viridiplantae > Streptophyta > Pinopsida > Pinales > Pinaceae > Pseudotsuga > Pseudotsuga menziesii. Next base: position 12,029 of record LPNX011026419.1, read on the forward strand.
ACTATGCTGCTCCTTGGTTGCTTTTCACATACATAAATGCTCCACATACATCACAAAAACTGCTTTTTACGTTATTTCTTGCAAAAACTTTCGCAATGCGTTATTTTCTATATGTAGACATACCTTCTTATTTGTACTTTGCATATATTGCTTTTAATGTACATGCCTTGACTTTTTCTTACAATTACACATTTATAACATTTGAAATTTCCATCAATGTCTCCTCCAGGTTCAAGGCAAACTCCTCTTCAACAACCCATGTTTCCCAATACTACACGTGACCAAATAAATGCATGTAGAAGGCTTCTTTATAGCCAAACAAAGGACCTCCAAAATGCGCATAGACGTCTTACTTACCAATCTAGGAGTGGAAACATCAATGCTTCAATCAACCCTACCCCAATGCACACATCCACTACACCCCCGCCTCCAACCACCCCCTTGCCAAATGGTCACGCTTACTTTCTTAATCAACTTTATCGCCTCCACCCACTTCATGTTTGCTCCATATGCAAGGAATCATATCCAAAAATGAAAACAAATTTCTCAGGTGGAATCTATACATGCTCTCGATGTAGTAATGAGCGACATGGCCATTGCTTCTCCACAGATAACAACATGGATCCTGGAAACCAACCAATTGAACTTGCACTCCTGACTCAAATAGAAGAAATGCTAATTGCCCAAATCAATCCAATACTTCAAGTTATGCATGCACGTGGTGGCCAATACAAATACTCTGGCCATACTATTAGCTTCCCACAAGATATCTCCACAATAGCCACCTCTCTTCCATGCCTCTTAACAGACTTGGACATCCTTGTTGTTCAGAAATTCAATGCTACAAACAAGCCTTATGAATTCATTGTTAGTCATTCAAATGTTCTAGCTGCATTGGAATTCAAAATCTCCAATGACCCGTATTACAAGGATGTACACCTTGACCTCCAAGCATTACATGCTTTGCCACTTGAACCCACAGATGTTTCCTCCCTTCTTCACCATGCCACAACCCCTGGGCCTGACCTCCAACTACCCTCACCCACTACTGATGATGCAACACCTTCAATTCCAATTCCAACAAGCATTGAAACCTAGTCCTTTTTTTTTGCACTCCCAGATTCTCGCACTGAGACTAAAGAAATTAGGCGGTTTGCATCTACAACCCCTACCACCCCTTCAACATCAATTGATTGGCCCCCCATTGGTCTTTCTCCAATAAATGAATACAATACGAAAGGGATCCTCTCAATGGCATTCCCAATGCTATTTCCCACAGGGGTTCCCATTCTAAAACAACCTCGTCTTTACGAAGTCTCCATGCAAGAATATGCTTTGCACCTTATCCGATTCCATGATAATAGGTTTTTCCAACACCCTCGCTTTCGCTACTACTTGTACAACCTTATGATGCGCCATCGTAGCTAGGATACCGCAGCTGTTTTTGTTAAACACAACCTACCAGACACACTCCCCGCAACTGTCTCGACTTTGCGCACACAGCTCAACCATCTACCAGACTCTCGTGTTATTGATCATGCCATGTGGTTTGGCTCTACTCTGCGTGGCACCCGCTCTTTCTGGAACAAACAGCGAGATGAGTTGTGTGATATGATCACCCAGCCTGGTAGCCCAACCTTTTTTTTTACCCTCAGTGCAGCTGACATCAAATGGCATGACCTTCACATGCTCATGCCTTCGTAGCCTCCAACTTCATTGCCTTCATAGTTCCAATGGAGAATTCATAACATTATAATCAATCCACATACTACATCTCTATATATGCACCATAGATTCACCATCTTCCTTGAAGAGGTCCTACTACACACATTCAAGACAAAAGATTACTAGTGCAGGTTTGTTTCTCTCACTCTTTGTAATTTATTTTGTTTTACTGCTTCACATTTCGAAATTTTCCCTAACTTTGTGTTTTGTTTTTGCTTCCCTCCTTAATACATGTATGAATGGAAAAACCGAGGTTCTGCTCATATACATGGATTCCTTTGGTTGGAGGATGCACCCAATATGGATAGCCTTGATTGGAGTGATCCCCTCGCTGTTGATAGTGCAAAAACATACTTTGACAGCTTCTTAACAGCATGGAACCCTCGTCCCGCACACCTTCGTGTCTCCGCCTTCCATCGAGCATCTCACCAAGACCCTTGCACACTTGTAGCATCCTCCATACGTGAAGGAAACCATAATGACGACTATGAAACCCTTGTCAATTCTGTGCAACGCCACACAAAATGCAATGAATTCTCTTTTCTTCGCAAAAAAGGCACAACCCTCGTTTGCCGCTATGGTTTCCCATTTGACCTACAGGAAACATCTTCTATGTTCATTGACAACTCTGGCAAAAAAAAAATACCCCCGCTAGAAATGATGCGCTTCTAAACGTACACAACCCTCTTATGCTCTCAGTATGGAGAGCTAATGTTGATTGCCAGCCAGTGCTCTCACACCATGCTGTCCTCTCATACATTTCAAAGTATGCTTCGAAAGCAGAGAACAAATCTAAGAGCTACCATGACATTCTAACACGTATTGCACATGCCGCCCCTGCAGAAGAGCGAATCTTATTACCTATCCAGAAACTATTGTCTGAAACCGTGGCTGATCGAGACATTGGAGCACAAGAAACCTGCCATATGCTACAAAAACTTCCCTTGACTCTTTGCAGTCATACATTTATTTCCTTGAACACCTCCCAGACCGTTTTCAAACGTGTCTTGCTAGACGTCCCCAACACCCCCCTGCCAACCAACTTCATTTCTGCATACATGCAAAGACCCACTTCGCTTGAACACCTTCCCCTTCTCGAAGCTTCCCGCTCTTGGTCATTTTCTGCATGTAGGAAAAAATGTAAATTGAAGCTGCACAAACCGGCCAAGATCATGAGTGTCCTTCCTCGCTTCCTTAACATCCCTCCTTCCACCTCTCCTCTTTATGTCGATTTCTGTTGGAGTGAACTCTTTCTGTATAGACCTTTCCACAATGTGCCAAAATATATTGGCTCCTTTGACTTGGAAATTATCTTTGCATGGGAATCCTTTCATGGGAGCTACAATCCCTGGCATGTTGACTAAGAACCTTCACCCCCTCCAACTATTTCTGTTGATACACCCCCCCCCCTCATGAAGATCATCCTGCTTGATCTATAGACCTGTCAGAATGGGAACTCCTCTCTCAACTCCACTCTGGGAACAACCTACAACTTGATGATCTTGACATGCTTGGTCATCATGACTTTCACACCAATCACAATTGGGGCCACACATAGATACCTTTACACTTACAAAACTCAGCCATCTCATTTTTTGACTTGAACCGCTCATCAAACCAAGCAGAACTACAACCTTTTTAAACTCTTGCTTCTCCTAATTGCTTTTTTCCAACACAACACACATCCTTTGAAATTATTATGTCCCACTACACACAACACACTACCACAAAACCATTACGTATGATCATCCAAGGAACTGTAGGCATAGTAAAATCTTACTTAATTGGATGCTTACAAGATTCCTTCTCTTCATCATCTCCAAATAACTCATCCCCTCTTCTCCTGCTTACTCCAACTGGAGTCACGAAATTTAACATAAATGCCCCTACAATACATTCTACCCTTCGGATACCAATATATACTATGCTTCCTCTTGAGGGCCAAGCCCTTGCAAACCTTCAAGAACGACTCCTCCATATACGTTATGTGCTAATTGATGAGATGAGTTTCATTGGGCCAAAGCTCTTATCCAACATTGACTCTCGTCTTCGGGAAGCATTCCCTTCCCATTGAACTTCCCCTTTTGGAGGCCACTCTATCATCCTCGTAGGTGACCTTGGTCAACTTCCACCTATTAAAGATATCCCCATGTATGTAGGAGCATCATGTGGAAACACATTTTGGTGTACCTTTGACACATTCATAACCCTTTCAACGGTTTTCCATCAACAAGGAGATGACCCTTCTCAGATTCAGTTCCACCAACTTCTCCTCAATCTTAGGAATGCAACACCAACTATTGCCGATTGGACCCTTCTTATGTCAAGGACATCCTCTTCCCTCTCTCAAACTAAGAACCACATATTTGATCAATCCACCCATTTGTTCTCAACTAACAATTATGTTGTCTTACACAACAAGCAAATGCTTAAACAACTAAATGTCCCAATTGCATTATGTTCTGCAGAAGTTAGGAAACAAACACTACTACATGCACCAAAAGATGAACAATTAGATATGGTCATACTCCTTGCCGTTGGTCAACAAGTTATGCTTACAACAAACCTTTGGGTTGAGGTAGGTCTTGTTAATGGTGCTCTTGGTAAAGTTATTTCAATCTTGTACAACACCGCCACTACTCCACCTATGCTTCCTTTGTTTGTTGTTGTTGACTTTGTCAACTACAAAGGCCCACCATGGGATGCTTCTAACCCTACCTACATCCCAATCCTCCCTTTAACAAGAGGTTCTCGTAGACAACTTCCCCTTCGTACAGCCTAGGGTTTAACAATCCATAAATCACAAGGAATGACCTTACAGAAGGTAACAATCGACATAGGAAACATTGATCGACAAGGGCTAACATTTACTACAGTTTCAAGAGTTAGACAACTCACTGACCTATGCATAATGCCATCTTTTTCTTTTGCTCGCTATTCACGTATGAAGGATAGCCCTTCTGTCCAACGAAGAAAACAAGAAGAAACTTTTATTGCCTCTAGATCAATTGCACCACACATTGCTTAATATAGTTGCTCACATATGCTTACACCCTTGCATTGCTTCCCACACCTCTTATCGGTACCCTAACATTACACTTACAACATTATTTTCTCTCTACAATAGAACAAACAAAAAAACGAACAACAACATGCCCATTACACAAGTTTTCAACTTTTTTTCCTTTCATCTATGATGTGAATATCTTCTTGCTTTTGTTATTCGGTAGTATGAAGGAAAAAAATGTTAGTCTACCAATTCAATTACAAAAAAAGATGTGCCTTGCTTTACTCTATATTATTTGAACATGTTAAGCTTTTAATCGCTCTGTTTTCTCTCTTCCTAGCTCTTCAACAAGAGACATAGACATGCAATACCTGAACACCCTTGCTGAATTTTGCAAGCAAATCAAGGAACAGCAAGCATCGCTGCAACAAATTGAACTATGCTTCTAAACGACTTCAAACATCCCACTGAATCCGATTCACCCTACTATTAAGCTTCTATAAAAAATAACAACCTTCCTTCAACCCATGATCCACAAAGACTTAGTATCCTGCCACCCTTGTCTTGCTCAATACATAAACGTTACATGATGTTATCGTTTCCATAGTCCTTCTTGCATTTATGACTAAAGCCTCCTCCTTGCTTGCAATTCCCTTTTCCCTCTCCTTACAACCTAGCAACCCTTCTTCTTTGATTCCCACCCATTTTTCAGTTGCCATTACTACCCTTCAATTGTACGTACCACCTTGTCCATAACCTATGCTTTTCTTGAATAGATGTATTAGCCTTTTCCACACATGGAATGCACAAACATTGTACATATTACATGCTTCCACTACTACCATAGTACATCTACATTTATTATATTTCCCTTCTACTTGTACACATTTCTTAACATAGTTGCTCACATATACTTACACCCATGCATTGCTTCCCACACCTCTTATTGGTTACACAGAAAATAATAAACAAACAACACCATAAAAACCAAATACTATCACTTTTCACTTGCTAAATACGAAAACAAAGCAACCTCACCTTCTTCCCTCCCCCTATCCACCCCTGAAAAAAACACTCTTGCACTCATGCATATATTTCCGTTCATTTGCTTCCAACATATTAACTTTGTTTTGTTTCATCTACTTGAATTTACCATAACATTAGACTTACAACATTATTTTCTCTCTACAATAGAACAAACAAAAAAAAGAACAACAAAATGTCCATTACACAAGTTTTCAACTTTTTTTTACTATCATCTATGATGTGAATATCTTCTTGCTTTTCTTATTCGGTACTATGAAAAAAAAATGTTAGTATAGCAATTCAATTACAAAAAAACATGTGCCTTGCTTTACTCTATATTATTTGAACATGTTAAGATTTTAATCGCTCTGTTTTCTCTCTTCCTAGCTCTTCAACAACAGACATGGACATGCAATACCTGAACACCCTTGTTGACTTCTGCAAGCAAATCAAAGAACAGTAAGCATCGCTGCAACAAATTGAAGCACAGTTCCAATCGACTTCAAACATCCCACTGAATCCGATTCACCCTACTATTAAGCTTCTCTCATAAATAAGAGTCTTCCTTCAACACATGATCCGTATGCATGAAAGGGACACCATGCGCAAGATCCGCAAAGACTTAGTATCCCACCACCATTTTCTTGCTCAATACATAAACATTACCTGGTGTTGTCGTTGCCAAAGTCCCTCTTGCATTTATGACTGGAGCCTCCTCCTTGTTTGCAATTCCCTTTTTCCTCTCCTTAAAAGCTAGCAACCCTTCTTCTTTGATTCCCACACGTTCTTCAATTTCCATTACTACCCTTCACTTGTACGTACTACCTTGTCCATAACCTGTGCTTTTCTTGAATAGATGTATTACCCTTTTCCACACATGGAATGCACAAACATTGTACATATTACATTCTTCCACTACTACCACAATACATGTACATTTATTATATTTCCCTTCTACTTGCATATAATACACCTCTCTAAACTATGTACTCTATCAAACAAACACTTCTTTTACAAATACAATGCAACAAACTCTATGTAAATAGAAACAGTTCACATTATGCTCAGTTCTTAACTTCTACTGTACATTTAATCCATGTATATAATTACTTTCTACTTCTTGTCATTACACATGTATATTCTTTTTCCCATGGACTCCCTATACTTGATTTCAAAGTAAATATGTTGTCCATTTGTTACTTCTACTCTATTTAGACTGTTTGGACATTAAATCGGTTTCAAATATTCACAATCCTCATTTTGTTTCAAATACTCTCTTATGATCAGAGAAACAGTTCACATTGTACTGTATGTACATAGAAACAATTCACAATATATACTAAATTCTTATGTTCTGTTGTACATTTATCCTGTTTGTTTATTTAGCTTGTACTTATTGACTTCATACCTATGTCTATTTTTTCCCCCAACGTGCCCCTATACTTGGTTTGAAAGTACATTTGTTGCCCATTTCTTAACTTCTACTACAAGTATACTATTTGTACATTCAGTTGATTTCAAATATTTGCGATACTTGAATCGTTTCAAAATACTCTCCATAAAAGAGTATACGGTTTGTAAATAAATAACTGTTGCAATAGTTTGTTAGTCAGTTTTTTAATTTACTAGTACAGCTACTTCATCTGTACTTGTCCTCTCCAGTTCTTGCCAATGCAAGATTCCTTTGTGGCATGCAAAGCATCCAACTCCAAACTAAAATGTACTGTCCTATCTACTTTTCTTTCCATTCTATTTGAACATCTTATACAAGAAGAAACAAAAAATACTTTATTTTAGCCATCCTCCCCTTAATCGCAAAAACTGAATACTGAAATTTTTTATCCTTCTGAGGTAAATATCCTCAATATGATAGCTTAGCATGTACTATTTGAATGGATGACAATTACATCATTTTCTATAATATAAGTATTAGATTTTTCACATATATATATTATAGCATGTTGGCTGACCTTATAAATTATAATGAACTCCAAAATAAGGTGAAGGCTTTTTCAGACCAAGTTATTTCTGAAGTTTCAACTTTCAAGTATGAAAATATGAAGCTAGATTGTTACAGTCATTTTTCTAAGAAAACTAAGATAATGTTTAGCTATTTCATATGTGGTCCTTAATATAACGTTGTATTGTTCCAGGTAGAGAAGGTTTTATTGAACCATCTAGGGATTATGGCTGTTGTGGTTGTGGGAATCCCTGATTCTAGGTTGAATGAACTTGTTACCACCAGTATTTAGCTACACAACAGTTGGCAATGGGAAGACAAGAACCTGAAAATGTAGAGTCAAGAAAGAAACATATTGTCACCAAGGCTACTACAACTATATTGCAAGCAGCAAGGACTGTCCAGGTATGTCTTTGTAATCAACCTTGAAAAGCATATATTTATACTTAATTTTCTCTAGGATGAAGAGAGTTTTTGAGTTTTCCAGCTTGAATGTGGGGTATTGTTTTAAAACAAACTAGATTCTTGTAGTTTCTTTTTTCCATCCTTTGTTCACAGTGATATTAGGCCAGAATATGTTTCCATTCCTCCTCTCAACCTCAACTACAATAAACATATCCTCTATTTATTACAGAAAATGATGTTACCATCTAGAAAAAATTGCCTTAAGCCTATTTCAACATAACATTGTTGAAAAATACTTCAACATAACATACTTCTGCTGAATCAGAAAGCTTTGTGGCATAGATAACCTAATTCAACTTTTCTAGCCCTTCTTTTAGATCTCAGATTGTAAACAACAAATGTAGACTTTCCTGATTTGTTTAATATTTGGAGTACGTTCATTCAATCCAAAACAATTTGCAGAGGATACAATTGGGAAGACAGGTTACTCATCTGCTTTTTTTTATTTTACAGACCATTCCACGATATTTGTTCCTAAAGACGGTTGGAGTTATAGGGGTGAATCGAGTCTTGACAGAGGAGACTCAACTTCATACAGATATTGGTAGATCATATAATATATTAAAGGTGGATAGTTCAGTAGGCATCATGAATCAAAGAAATTGGAAAAGTTAGATTAGCTGTTAAAATTTCTGATATGCAATTTTAATTGCATTTTTCTTGTTTTGAAGGATTCGGCCTTCATATAGTATGCTTTCTAAAATATCTAATTGTTCCAAAACCAGGATTATCACTAGACATACAAGCTGTGGTCGAAGCCTAATAGTAAAGAGTTTGTCCAATGCATTGATCGTCCATGGCATCACAAGAGTATGCTTTTGTTTTTCTCAACAAAGATTTCCCCTTTTACAGTTCCTACTTTTTAGTGAAGCAGTTCACTGCAATTTCTTTAATAAAGTTTTTAATTTGCAGAACGAGGTGAGCAACATAATAGTTATATTATTTTCAAGGCCAATGAAGGATTGAATCAAATGCAAACAGGAGTAAGTGCCCAAAGGCCTATAGGATATACATGTAACCCGCTTTATAAATGTTGGTTCCAGCATGTTGTTGTGTTTATTTAAAAAAAATTCCTATCCTACATATTTGTGATATGGTTGCCATCACAAAGATTATGAATGCAGTACTTGTTATACCAATTTTGGACAATACTTCATTTTGGGCTGATCCAAGGTGAATGCAATTTATCTGCCAAGTGACCATAATCGGGTAATTTAGTTTCTTGTAACATAAAATCTCCCTGTATTTATAATGTTTAGTAATATATAATGCTTTTTCAACATTACAAAAAATGTCAGATCTCACATCTGTTTTAAATTTATGTGATGATCCAGTGAATTCAAGGACATTTTTTATCTCCGTCACTTTATTAATATTCTAATGGAAAATGTGCACATTGTTGAGTCTTTACCACCATCTCATAAAAATGTTAAACCATTGGAGAAAGCTCTAGTGTCTTGCTCAAAGGTGTCTTAGACACTAGCCTTGTTCTGGTTCAGATTTTTTGATCAATTTTGGAAGAGAGCTTTTTCAGCACCTCACAAAATTTTAAATTTTATTAAGAAAAACCAGCGTGATTTTTCAATGTTTTGTTACATTTCCAAAGAAATTAATCCCGTCTAAACATTAAGTCACCAAAAAAACCCTAGTTTTCTTTCACTTGCTGAAGAGAGTTCATTTCTGGTGCAAAGGAGAGTTCATTTCATAGCTTTTGTTATTTGGTGCATATTGAGCTGGGTTTCAAAGGTTTTGTAAGGAGATCACACTTATGGTAGAGCATTGGAGTATATCTTGATGATTCTTCATCTCTATTGCAATAAGAGAGGCTGTATTTTCTCTACAATTATCCCTTCTGAAGAGGGCCCATTCAAATTGATCCCGTTGTTGGGTTGTGAAGGTCACAGGCTGTTGGAGAATCTTTGTTCAAATTGCTGTTATATTTTGGCTAAATAGACGATTGTACACTGTTTGATGTACATGTATCTTTCTACAAGCATGAGATGCTTCCTTTCCTAAAAAAACACAATGTGCTATACTTCACTCATGTTGATTCTGGTCTTGCAAATAGTGGCCTTCCTAATTTAATTCAGAAGATCTGTTGTCATGCCAATTATCAAGCTCTAAACTTTGTTGACCCCATTGAGAAACTTGCATGGACTCTTGTCACCAGAATTCAGAGAAGGGAACCCTTCATTGCCCTCCATCTCAGGTATGAGGTATCTCATGTTTAAAATTGGAGGTGTCAAAGAATGTGAATATCAGGTACTTTGGATATTGCTCTAGAACCAGGGATTGATGAATGGTATCCATGCTTTTCTTGCTGTGTTTAGATATGAGCAAGATATGCTTGCATTTACAAGATGCACGATAATCTACTCTGATTATTTGTCTTCTGCTGGAAAGCAACTGCAATGCCCCAATGGAGAAGTAGATCCATCTTAGTTGTTCGCATTAGCTAAGTTGCAGGTATAATAATTGTAAATCCCATGATGGGCTAAAAACCTCCTTATCATGAACATAGATTAATGAGTCCAACATCTAAAAATCCTTAATTCCTATTCAGTCCTTTGGCTAAAACCATGTTCTTGTAGGTTGATTACAATGATAACTTTGTAGATCCAAGAGACAACTATCAGCAAATAGAACCTGCAACCTAAAACAATGGCCCAATAGTTGGAAGTTTAGCTAGACTTCAAGGTGGAAATGCTACAGACAACGAGCTTCTCTAAGGTTTTATTGTTTTATAGGATGAAATTCATTTACTTCCAGTTTGTTTTAGTGATATTGATGGTGATGCTTTTAATGGTTGTTCTTCTAGCAGTGATAGTGATCAGATTCAGGATCTTCTACTCCAACTACAGTTCCAAAGCCAAAGCGAAAGCCCTCTCCTGCACCTAAACAGAGTTCTCTTCCTACTTCCCCACAGAGTAAGTCCTCTGAATCTTAAATTTTTCCCACCACAATTCAACTTCAGCAGGAATGAGCCAGGGGTAAAAATAATGTAGTGCCACATATCCTGGACAAACGGGGAAAAATCAAGAGGAATGCCACCACACAATGCCATGACTTGCCCTACCATTCTCAGATGAAAATACAAGGAAGAATCTTAATCAAGCCTTTCAGGTCGATGTCATTCCATGCTTGGTATTTTTAGACAAGGGAAAATCTATAACCACTAAAGGTGTGGAGATCATTGAAGAATATGGTGCTGAGTGATATCCATTCATTGCAAAGAGAATTGATGAGCTGAGGGCCAGAGAGGAGGCCCTAAGGGTTGCACAGACTGTAGAGTCTCTTCTACTATCCAATGAATGAGATTTTGTCCTTGGCAATGGAGGAAGAAAGGTGAGTTCTTGCCATTTATGCTTGTGTTTTACTCTGCCTTGAAATCTGGATATTGTTTCTTTTTATGAGAATGTAAGAAAGAAAGCATGTATTGAATTGGGTGATTTAGTTTCCTGCAATTATTGGATTTTGTAAGGGTTTAGCAATAATAGGTGCAAAAATTTTATTCTATGATGGTCTCATTGCCAATTTGTGCTTTGCCAATAGGTTCCAGTAGTGGAGCTTGTGGGGAAGACAGTGGGTCTATATTTCTCAGCCCACTAGTGTGTTCCCCGTAGAAATTTCACTCCACAGCTTGTGGAGATTTACAATGAGCTTCTGAAAAAAGGGGAGGCCTTTCAGATTGTGTTTCTCTTGAGTGACAAAGAGGAGAAAGCCTTTGAAAAGTATTATGCCAGCATGCCATGGCTGGCTTTACCATTTGCAGATCACACTGAAAAGAAGTTGTCTCGCTACTTCAAAGTTGAGGGTATCCCAAATTTGATTATTTTAGGTCCAGATGGGAAAACATTACAAACTGATGCAGTGGGCCTTATACAAGAATATGGAATCTGAGCTTACCCATTTACAAAAGAGCAGCTGAATGAGCTTGAAGCTGAAGAGAAAGCCATACGAGAAGCACAAACCCTGGAGTCACTCTTGCTTTCTGATGAGCACAACTTTGTGCTCAAGCATGGAGGTGCCTAGGTGAGTTACTGAGATCTGCTTACTATAGTCAATGTTCTTATGCCATGATTCATTAATCACACCATAAAACCATAAAATAAGTTCTACTCCTGCATAACATTTGAGGGTTTATATATACAAATGGTCAGTCAAAGTGCTTTCTGCTATGATTACCCATTTTGAAATCTCATTGGGCTTCCAATGTTACTTTAGGTTTGTGAGTCGTGATAGCTCTGACAAGCAGATAGGGCAAGGAGAAAGTCATGGGTGAATTTTGGCAGTCTAATCTCAGCATTTAAGCCAATTGGTCTTTTGTTTTTTGATAGTGTGCTATCCAAATTCATATGGTTAGTGTTTCTCTGTTTAAAAAAGAAGAGTTTACTTAATAATATTCGTTCTGGTCTAATCAATCTGAATACAGAAACATGACTCTAATGCACATAGTATCTATAATATGGCTGATTGATTATCGTATCTCAAGTCAATGTGGCTACTATTTCCCTATTTTCCAAAAAGAAAATGGGTTACTTATAATATGATTGGTGGATTATCATATTCAAAATTAAATAAAACAAATCTTTATATACAAAATTTGGGTTGTACAGTTTTCAAATTAATTGTTTGAATCTGGTTGAAAGTATGTTATGATTTTAGGGAACTATACTATACATATACATAAGTTAGTAGTGAACTAAGGAGCAGCGTGAAACAGTTAGTCTGCCAATACTTTGAATTTGAGTTTTTTTGTTTCTGAGTTCTGCCTTTCAACCACTAAACCACAGCCAAACATTAAATAATTATTTATATGTTCGGATTCTTGTAATAGGTCCAGGTATCTGAACTTCTGGGCAAGACACTTGCTTTGTATTTCTCTGCTCATTGGTACCCCCCTTGCTGAGGTTTCACTCCAAACCTTGTAAAGGTATACAATGAACTCAAAGAAAGGGGAGAAGCGTTTGAGATTGTTTTCATATCTAGTGACCGAGATCAAGAGGCTTTTGAATAATACTACAACAGCATGCCATGGCTGGCTCTTCCATTTGGAGATAAAACTAAGAAGGATCTCTCACGAACTTTCCGTGTAAGAGGCATCCCATCCTTGATTGTGGTTGGTCCAGATGGAAAAACTGTGACAAATAATGCCAGAAGTGCAGTGTCCACCTATGGAGCCAATGACATCCCTTCACTGATGCTCATCTTGAAAGGCTGGAGAAGGAAATTGAAGAGATGGTTGAGAAATCACCCAAGGAGATGAGGTACAGCCAGCATGAACACCCACTTGTATTGACACAGAGGCGTGTATATGTCTGTGATGGATGCAACGAAGATGGCATTGCATGGTCCTATTATTGCAAAGATTGTGACTACGATCTTCATGTCACTTGTGCTTTGAAGGATCAACAGGATAAGGGACAGGACACAGATACTGCGTTGGATGAGAACGAAAAACCTGTAGGAGTAATCTGTGATGGAGATGTTTGTTACAAGGCTGAAATCTGATGGTGGGAAAGGTGCTCATTAAACATGATATGCTGAAGGGTCTTCAATTTGGTGCTGTAGAATGCCTGGTTATCGTTGGATAGACAGTTATGTAACTGAACTTTGTTAAGTGGTGGTTACTTAGTAGTGTCAATAAATAGATTGAGTACTTCATAGTCTATGCTCTGGCTCTACTATGGGAATTCAAGATGACTTTCAGGAATGTATAGTGGTGGAGTTTGCTTCCACCTGTAGATTCTTTTAAATAGTTTGCTTCTGCTAAATTGTCATGTTATTTTGTAATCAAATGTGAATTTTTAAAAGCTACATAGTCATGGAGTTTGCTTTGCATGTGTAGATTTTGTTATTTTGTAATAAGATGTGAATTTTTAAAACCTGCATAGTGATGGAGTTTGCTTTGCATATGTAGTTTTTATTAAATAATTTGCTTGTGCACTTTAAAAAAATTGTTTTAAGTGAAAATCAATTTATAATTGGTTTGATGTTATTATTTCAAACAAAGTTTGCTTTGCTTGTGTAGATTTTATTAAATAGTTTGCTTGTGCACTCAAAAAAATTGTTTTAAGTGAAAATCAATTTATAATTGGTTTGATGTTATTATTTTTTCATTTTATGGACAATCTCAAACAAATTTAGAGGACAATAAGATGTGATAAATAATTTCATATACTTCTATATCTTTTTAAAAATATAAAGGTTTATAAAGATTACATTTTTTACAAGAATTGTAAAAAAAATTATAGAGGAAAAGTTTGCACTTCAATCAATTTGTCTTTTTTGAACCTAAAAGAAATTGTTATAATTATATTCATTATTGAAAAAAATATTAAAAATTATTTACACTCCATTAAACATATCATCCTAACCTTAAAAATCAAAATCTGGATATTTTTAGCCTTCCAATCTATATGCTTTTCATAAAAATATCTCAAAAATCTCTCTCCATGATCTAAAGAAACCCATATTGTCATAACTATAACCTTAGAGACCTTATCAGCTATATTAAATGACTCACCAAAATATATAAAAAGAAAATTATTACAAGTTCCAAATACCATCCTTAGCTTCAAAAAGAACGGTAAGTCAAGTTTGCACTTCAATGAATTTGTCATTTTTGAACCTAAAAAAAATTGTTATAATTATATTCATTATTGAAAAAAATATTAAAAGTTATTTATACTCCATTAAACATATCATCCAAACCATAAATCTCAAAATTTGGATATTTTTAGACTTCCAATCTATATGCTTTTCATAAAAATATCTCAAAAATCTCTCTCCA
>LPNX011026419.1:27156-47485 GCA_001517045.1 Pseudotsuga menziesii
ATCTAATCATTATATAATAATCATATTCTTAGTGCTTGCACTTCTAGACCTCCCTTGGCTTGTGCCGGGATTTGCAATTAAATCTATATTAAAAATAACATATTAGTTCATCGAGTTCTTATGTTTTATTGTTTTACCTTGATTTTTTTTGCACTTAGTGGCATTTTACAGAAATAAAATGTTTTTATTCTGCTATGAAAATACTGATTTTCATCCAATAATGTGGGATAAATCTATGAAACTCCTACTATAATAATGACTTGGTCCTTATTCATTACAAAAACATTACTGATGCTGCTTTATTGTTAACAATATGCAGAAAATGTTAGGCCGGCTATCTCGCAAAAGCTCACGAAATCTTGGACTCAGTAACTAACTACTTATTACAGATATGTTGCATCTATCACAAATAGATCTCCACACCAGACACTGATAGCTATTGGCTTCTCTATCCAAATATTGTATGGTCCTTTATGGGGTCTCTCCAAACCAGATGCCAACAATACATATTCATTTCTCAACTGGTTAAAGTCACTCCCTCCTGGTCAAAGTATGGATTTTGTGTACATTCATGCTGCTCCTGCAGCGACCATTTCCCTAGTTAATTATCATATGATTTGATCAATTTCCATTCAATCCAATAATAAAATTTAAATTCTAAGTTTATTCCTGTAACTTGTAATTTTTAATCCTTGGATTCCAAAACCCTAAATCTTTAGAGGTTTGGATTGTAGATCTTCTATATCTGCCAATTTCCTAGGTTTGAAGATGTAAACTCCACTAAAAGTTAAGTGCAGCAAATATATTTTCTTCGTAAGGACCATATAATCATGTACTGCTTATTGCATAGTTTTTCTCTCCCTTCATATATCTTGAAGAATTTTTTACTGAGACATATGTGAACAAATTTGTCACTTTAGCTTCATACGGTGAAAGTGGAAGCTTGTCTTCACCTCCACCAACTCATGTCTCAAGGTGAATTGAACTGATGATAGCATGATTCTATTATTGGTCACATAGAATATATGGTAGATTACGATTACTCTCTAATGTAAAAAAAAAAGGGCATTAGCCTGAGGGAGCATGAACCATTGTAAGTTTTATATATAATAACCTTTTCCTTTCATTTTGAAAGACACAATGAAAGCTATAAGTTTTGTTTAGATTTCAAATGTTTGTGTACTAGTGCATCATTTATTGAAGAATTGGTGGATATGATGGTTTACCTTATGATTGCCCTGAAAGTGACATGGGACTAGTTGTCTCTTCCTCTCGCCAATTTTCATTAAGTAAATGTGATAACGTACATCTAGTTTTGCACTGTAGTAATAGATATAATAATTGCAAACCATATAATCATGTACTGCATATTGCACAGTTTTTCTCTCCCTTGATATATCTTGAAGAATTTTTGACATGAAGAAAAGTTTTTGGCACCAAGATGTTTGAGACAAATGTGAACAAAGTTGTCACTTTAGCTTCATACGGTGAAAGTGGAAGCTTGTCTTCACCTCCACCAACTCATGTATCAAGGTGAACTGAACTGATGATAGCATGATTCCATTATTGGTCACATAGAGTATATGGTAGATTACGATTACTCTCTAATGTAAAAAAAAAATGCCATTTTCCTGAGGGAGCATGAACCATTGTAAGTTTTATATATAATAACCTTTTCCTTTCATTTTGAAAGACACAATGAAAGGTATAAGTTTTGTTTAGATTTCAAATGTTTGTATACTAGTGCATCATTTATTGAAGAATTGGTGGATATCATGGTTTACCTTATGATTTCCCTGAAAGTGACATGGGACCAATTGTCTCTTCCTCTCGCTAATTTTCATTAAGTAAATGTGATAACGTACTTCTAGTTTTCCACTGTAGCAATAGATATAATAATTGCAGACTTGATTTCTCAAGTACGGTAGTCACTTCTTGTTGAATATATGTGTAGAGGGATAGAACTACAATAGAAAAGATTTCCTTTTGAAGTAGCATAGGTATTCCGATTGGAAGGAAAAACATATAGACAGGGAACAAAGACGACGTAGGCAATCAGGTTATCCACTGACTCCTCATCAGACAGGCCTTTTTCTAAATTATCAAACAGTTTCAAAATAGATTGACGGCTTTGCAAAGTGATGTATTCATATACACCTATGATGGCAACATGGCCAAAGCTGTCCTTGGTGTTCTGCTTCAGCCCTAAGCTTTGCACCTCAAAATTATAATCAAAAATAGGTTTGCTAGGCTCTTTGAAAAGTCAATATCTAAATGTGCAAAAATATAACTTGGAATGCTTCACATTTAAAATTGCTGCAACTTCCTCAATTTTATCTTGTAACTTGGTCAATCGGTGGAATTCTTATGTGTTTGCCAATGATGTTGTTTTTCTTATTAATAGGTTATGCTGGTTAGGCAATGATAGATACTGGACTACTTGTTCTCACTTACCCGCTAACAATTACCTTAACGACGTATTATTGCACCTTCCTTGGGGCAATTGCTAGTGATACAATATTGAGATATTCTGAACCTTCCATAGTGAGTTACATCCTTAGCAACCAACCCTCGTACCAAATCATAAAACCAAATGATACACATAAAGCTATTCTATATTTTTATTATTCAATCAAACACATATTTATACATAGCTTTTCCTTAATTACACAACAAACTTTTGACGAAATATCCCATATACACAGAATGTAATGTAAAACTTGGAGAACCGACACTTAACACAAGACAATTTAAGAGTTAATTACTCCAACAATATGGGATGAAGATCTAAGTAGAGAAGACAACACAAACTATACTAAATTAAAGATAACGCAAACTTTACGAAATTAACACACACTATATACTTTCTGTAAACTATATCAGATTCTCTTTTTGTGCCGGAATCAGATTCTCTTTTTGTGCGGTAAGAAGGTATTGTATGAGTAGATCGGAGCATAGCTGTTTGGCCTCAACATAAAGTCCTTCCGCTCCATTATGATGCATAGTGCAAGCAACGAATTCCTGGACGACATGCTCTGCAACCGAATGCAGTGAACGAAGATTTTTATCCTTGACTTTAGATTTACCTTGCATTTGATCATAAACTAATTTTCCTTTTGTGTATACGTCAATTTTATCCACTCCATAATTCTTGGCTGCACGTAGGCCTTGAATAATTGCACGGTAATAGCCCTGGTAATGAGTAGGTTCATCCCCCCGCACCATCATCGTGCTTTTTAAAATCTCTCGACAAGATTTATCATACAAGACATATGCTATAGCAACGCGTTTTGGTTTTAGGCGATATGAGATCTCAGTGTACAAGGAGTATAGCTCCTCCAAATTATTTCTGCAAATAGCTAAAAGGAAATGTTAAATTACGTCCTTCATCACGTTAATCTTCACTTAGAAACACTCAAATTAAAAATATGAACTCCAACAAAAATAGCCAAATTCAACATTAAAAAGGCAAAGTTCCTTCCAACTGTCTTTTTTACCTTTTTTTTCTATCACCAAATTCAACATTAAAAAGGCAAAGTTCCTTCCAACTGTCTTTTTTACCTTTTTTTTCTATCACCTTAATGTGATAATAATTATATATATATATATTGCTGATTCTTTATATCCAACCTCTCAGTTCAACCCTATGTTACCAGAAACGAAACCATAATGAAAATGGAGTTGGCAGGCTTCACACAAAAAAGAAACTAGAAAAAACAACAACATGGAATTATAATTATAAGGTAATGACTATTGAGATTTGAAAGAAACATTGAATAAAAGGATGTTAGAGATAGAATGATTGGATGTAGAGGAAGAGGTACAACTATTATAATATGAAGAGGATTCTTTATGATTCTATGAAATCATATTATATGTTTTCTAAGGTTAGATGTTTATAAGTTATTTCTCACTGTTAACCATAATTTTTGGATTGTAAAGAAATAAATAAGTTAAGTTTACCTTTATTGGCTATGAAAAGAAGCTTTCATTTACATTATAGCTTTGAAATGATATAGCAGAAGAAAAATGTTGTTGTTTTTCTTTCTATTCTTCCAGAATACCCCATATTGAATGCCAAAAGCAGCCACCAAATGTTGTTGTTTTTCTTTCTATTCTTCCAGAATACCCCATATTGAATGCCAAAAGCAGCCACCAGAGATTTGGAAAAATGATAAACAAAAATTTCCTTTCTTAAAAAATGGTTTTAAGGCCTGAGAAACAAGAACGGACTTAGAAAAGGTCATTTTCAGTTAGGTTTCGTTCCAGTTTCTGACCCATTTCTAAAGTGAAACTACCACCTACTTTCAGTTTCTGGTACGCAGGTTCAACTTCTCAGTTGGGTAAAAAATCAAAGTAAATTGTTGACTCTGCTCTTAGTAAGTTAGATGAAAAAAATCAACAATTAAGATAAGCTCAAAGATAATTAACAGATTTAAGAAACATAACTCCACCAAACAGGTGTTTGAAAAAAACAAACTAAAGAAAGAGTCATTAAAAGAGTAGGATCGACAGGATAGAGTGGCGTAACTGTATGTATGAGGCCTATAGGTCCCAGAGTCCATTCCGGGGACTACCCTACCTTTGATTCCCACTTCAAGTTCAAGTTTAAGGAAAAAGGGGAAACTCATAAAAAGACATAAAACTGTAAAGAAAAAGGAAGAACTACCCACGTCTCCAACTGCGGATTGTGATCCCTTTCAACGCTCTTGTAGTGTTGAGTAAACTCTTTCTGCTGTACCTCCTCACCACATGCAGTGTTCTCGGATTGCACGCTCGGCCAAGAGCTAATCTGACGCAAACGCTTAATCCTACAGAGGTCCTCATCAAGGACACCTAGGAGGCTCTGGAATTCATCTTTCCACTTTCTCATCTCCCGAGAAAGGTTGGGCTTGCTGAGGAGCAAATCGTTGCAATAGCGAGCTCGTTGCTGCGGTTCTCGCGAGTTATTTACGAGTTGTTTGGCATTTTCAAGGGCTTTTTGGACATCATTAATCCATTTCGTAAGGTGACGCGGCATCGTCGTCCCGATAGGATCGAAGCAGCTCTGAATATCGACGCTGAGGCACTCGAGACGTTTGCAGCCATCTTCCACAAGCTTAGAGTTTTCGTTGAAGTCCCTAACGTCCACTAACACTTGCATCACTTCCTTAGAGAGAGGGTTTAGGACCACTTTGGCAAGAGAAAAGGCAACTTCCATGCTTGAAGAAAACACACTAGAGAAAGCAAAATCGCAATATGAAGACGGGCGACGAAAATAGGTACACAAACTCACGCTTTGGCTAGTCTTAAATACTTAAATTATTTCCTTATTCCTCATCATCAAGGTAATATGCATTTTTTACATGATACAACCATACATTTAAATTACAGTGCTTCACTTGTTAAAGTTCCTTACATTAATCGTAGTTGCAATTATTCAAGAAAGATGTAAGACGGGATACTTTGATGTAAGTGGTTGAAGTTTCTTACATCAAGAGCATTGGATCTTTGAAAACTCGAGTTATGTGGTTGAAGTTTCTTACATCAATTAGTCTCGAGCTTTAATGACCGAAAGAATTGTGGAACCTCTAGCTTCGCATGACGCCAATCGAAAGGCTTACCACGACTTAGTTGGTTAAAGTTTCTTACCTCAATTTGTTTCGATCTTTAAAGGCTGAGGGTGAGAGTTGCGATGACGCCAATTGGGGTGAGAGTTGCGATGACGCCAAGATGAGGCCAACAGTAAAGTCGTTTTTATGAATTCAGATCCAAGTTTGTTCTTATCTTCCCATCAGCCCCATTTTAACATAGGCAATGAATGCAGCACACGTGACCTCATTTTATGCCCTGAATAGTTTTGAACACCCCTCACATAATTCACGTGGCCCGTAAAAGTCGGATCATAGTTCGGTGCGGTATGAAAACGGATCAATATCAATATCACCTTGGAAGGGGTCAACCTTTTGTAATATGCCCTTGAGAGTGTTGAACACCCAAGTCGGATCCTAGTTCGCTCTCGTATGAAAACAAATCGAGCTTAAAAAAATTTCAATATCACCTTGGAAGGTGTCAACCTAATATCATCCTTCCATGCTCTACAATGTCCCCACAAAATTGTACAATATCTCCATAGACCAAAATTGTACTAGATGTCCATATGCTTTGTGCATGCACCAAAATTCTTAGCGAAACAATTGGCAATATTAGCATCACACAAAGCAATGATAGATCTTTGGCATACATGTGAACACATTTTCATAAGTCAACTGACTAAAATGATACAACCTATTGCTGGCTCATCCAACTCAAACTCAGTGTCGCTAGCAAACAATGAAAACACTTCTCCACTTGTATATCTCCTTATAACTTCGCCCTTGGTCTGTATGTCCATTGAGTATGGGTTTCATGAAACAATACTATGATATCAAATGGAATACTGAGAAGTACCTTGTAAATACCCTAATACCCTTTTCACCATTACTCAATGTTCATGTCCATGGTTAGCTATAAATGCACTAAAAGGCTCCACTAGTTGGGAAAAGCTTGATCTAGTGCAAACCATAGCATACATCAAACTACCAATTGCACTACCATAAGTAATAAAATCCATAGCTTCCATATTTGCACTACCATAAGTAATAAAATCCATAGCTTCCATTTTTATGGGTATTGTACAACACTATTCACCTAAAACCTTATTTCCCATTGAAATTGGAACACTCAATGGTTTACAATCTCTCATGTAAAAACATTGTAGTACAAAGTTCACCTACTTACTCTCACTCAACCAAAGCTTTCTATTGCCTCTTTCTCTCATCATGTTCATTTTTAATATATAGTTTATAGCTCCCATTTCATACATTCCAAATTGTGGTGAAAGATGACACCTGAAATCATGTATGACATCCTTGCTATCACCCAAAAAAAAATAACGTCTCATCTACATGCAAAGTGATAACAAAGAAATGAAACCAATTGTGCATACTCAATCAATTGATTTGGTCATCTATTATTGCTTAGGATTCATTACTTTATAGCGATATGCATTTATTATATGCCACCACTCAATATTTAATTTTTGTCATTTCTTAGGAAACATTACTTCCTCTACTACTAGATTATAAAGTGTGTGATGCACCTATATCAACAGTATATGGAAATTGCAAGCAAATAAATTCAATTTAATAGTATCGTTGCTTCTAAAGAACAAAACATAGGGCAATATAAAACTTCAATCCCTCCTCTATAAGCTACACTAATTATGCATGCATGCATACGAAATGAATGACAATTTTTTGCCAGTAAAACCCACAACCACCCCTTCAAGTTGTTCTAGGCTCAAATGTTGCATGCTCTATTGAATGGATCTAAATATTCGAAGTGGATGCAAATGAACGTCAATTTTCTTCTTGCAGAAGGATTAAAATTGTTCCATCCTCTATTCACTAGGCTAATATTAAATGGTCTTAATGACGTCCATTGATGGAAATTCTCTAGTTACTTGTTGTATCACCTCAATAGAGTATTAGATTTCTATGTTCAAAACATGATAGAAACAATTTATATTCATTTTTTTCGCAATGAACCAAATCAAACCAAATAATGCCATGGAAGAATTAAGCTTCCCAAAATTTGGAAGTATGTGTAATGAAGCAAATGTGAGACACTAATCAAATAGAGAAGAATGTGTATTGATTTAAAAATAAAATTGTAATAATGAACAACAACAACAACAACAAAATATAGCCATCACAAAATAATTTATTTAGAAACTCTTCCAAGGGAAAAACCCCACAATCCAAAGCACACTTAGATATATATATATCAACAATGAATGAATAATTGCAATTTGGTATATATTCTCTATGCTTTCAACATGAATGTTAAAATGCATACAGATTTTGGGGAAATTTCAGTAGCATTTAACAGTAAGTTAAAAGCACACATATTTTTTCTCCAACCCTAAACTTCACTAAGTAGGCACAACAAAATTATAAACCATTTATGGCTTTTCAATTTTATATAATTAGAAATCACCACTAGTTAAATGAGCAAAAAATTATCCTTAGCGTTCATTATCTTTTAGTGAAATGCTTTTGTTCTCTAGTGCTACTCAACATTTATTCACTACCACTCCTCAACAATTATCAATTTCTCTACTAAAGGACTCCAATGTGTATGGCACACATATCCCACCATTCTCCCACTTCTCATATATATAGCAAGAGTAAAAGAGAGAATTCATCAAATTGTGTGGTAATTGTTAGGGGTCATAACGAACATAGACTTACAACACTACTTGAATTTACCTACGCCCACCATCTTTGTAAATGCAACTGCAACATTTTTTAAGGTGTAAACAAGGAAAAATTTTAAGACCTCCTCTAAATTTACATGTATAGTCAATGGATACATCTCCCCATGATACATGGGAAAGTATGGAGGCTATTTTATCAATATTATAATATCTATAAATATTTTCATTGGTAAATATTTCACCAAATTATAAAATATAAACAAATCTTTCACAAAATTATAAAATTCTTCAAAATCATAGTGAATCTTTCATATAATTATAAAACCTTGTAAAAGTATAAGAAAATATTTCACTATACTGTAAAACATTCTACCATCTTTCACTAAATATAAATAGAAATTTTAACGTTTACAATTATAAATATTTAAATTTATTTAGTTATATATTATTTTTTTAACTAACAAGAAATTATATATATTTTAATTAACGTGGAAAATGTTTTTGAATTTTAAATCTAAAAACATTTTGCATTATATTGTGTTGGTTTCAAATTTTATTTCAAATAGAATAGCTATATTGTAAAAAAAAATATTAAAATAATTTTTAAAATAAAATATATGAAAAAAATATTTTTTTAAATCTAAAATATATATAAATGATTAATTCTCTTTACTTAAAGTTAAAAAGTATCATTGTGTTGAAATAAAAATTGGTGGAAGTGATTTTACATGACTTTTATATCACTATCATATAAATATTTAATTTGAATTTGTAAAATTTAAAAATCATAAAATGATTATCATTGCATGAGAAAAGAAAATCAATTTCAATCAGCTTTCTAAAGCTTCTAAAAACCTCAGGCCAAAATCATTTTCAAACCTCTCTCTTGTAAAAACCATGGATAAAAACTATTTTCAAGCCCTCTCTTCTAAACAAAACATGTATGTAAACCATTTTCAAATCCATCTCTTCTAAAAAAACCATGGGAAAAACCCATTTTGAAGCCCTCTCTCTCATAAAAATCCGCAGCCTAATAGATATACACATATTTGTTTTTAAATATAAACATTTGTTTTAAAAAATAAATATGGGGATATTTAGTTTTCTTTCCTTAGCTTACAACCATATAAAAAATTTCTTAGTCAACATCTGGACCCCTTAATTCCATGGGTAAAATTTTGCCCGTAAAGTTTTCCATGGTGTGAGCCTTTTCTAATATAACATTTTTGTCATATAGCATGTCTCAAACGAAATGATGGTAATTGTCGATATGCTTTGTCTTTGCATGAAAGATTTGAATTTTAGCTAGACCGATCCATAAAATATCATTAGTTCATCACAATGAACATTACAAATTAATTCATTATGTTAAGTTAATTCTACAAAATATCAAATAAATTGGAACTCAAAGAAAAACAATTAGAGAAAAATAACACATCCACACAAATAACACAAGATATAGGCTAGAAAAACCCAGCTAGAAATGAAGACTACACATTTGTCTTTTCTTTTCAAACATGTAATAAAAATAGAAAGAAAATTATACATTTTATGGAGTTAGCCATGACATTATGGCCTTGATGGCTGTACATGATCTCCTAAGTCCTTTATTATGCTATCATATCCTCTTCCCACGGGGGCTTCACTTATTGACCAATATCCTATCACGTTAGTTCATATTGTGGGTTTTAAAATTATTAAAAATTGAACCAATATATTGTAGGTATTGGGGGGGATGAGGGGCTTAAGGTGGGGGTGGGTAGGGTGGTTTATAAGGATTGATGTATAAAAAGGAGTGGGGAGGAGGTTTTAATTATTGGGAGGGGGTTTCAACAAAAAGAGTTTGGGTCAATATCTCTGGAAATTAAGGGTATTCTTTAATATCCCATGATCGCACGTGCTATGGAGATGTTCACTAAGTGAAGTCCTCATGCCTCTTCCTTATTGTTTGAAGTATGAAAACATATAATAGCATCATAATAATGGAACACCTTCTCCTCGTAAAGGTTTGATATTTAACAAAGTTTAATAGTCATATAGGGTTATTTTTTTACATGCCCCAATTCTTGATTATGGTTAGGATTATAGGTGACATGGAATCCCCTCAAAATTGTACAAGATCTCCATAGACCAAAATTGTACTAGATGTCCATATGCTTTGTGTATGCATCAAAATTATTAGCGAAACAAATGGAAATATTAGCATCACACAAAGCTATGATAGATCTTTGGCATACATGTGAACACTTTTTCATAAAGCAATTGACTATATACTATGTTTATATGGTGGATAAAGTGACACAACCTATTGCTGGCTCATCCAACTCTTTGTTGCTAGCAAACACTGAAAACAATTCTCAACTTGTATATATCTTTATAACTTTGTCCCTTGTCTGTATGTCCATTGAGTATGAGTTTTATGAAACAATGTTATGATATCAAATGGAATACTCAAAAGTACCTTACAGTACCCTAATACCTTTTTCATGACTACTCAATGTTCATATTCACGGATAGCCATAAATGCCCTAAAATCTCCCTCTAGTTGGATAAAGCTTGATCTAGTGCAAACCATGGCATACATTAAACTACTAATTGCACTACCATAAGTAATAAAATCCATTGCTTCAATATTTGTCGGGTGGTGTCCAACACTATTCACCTAAAACCTTAGTTCCCATTGAAATTCAAACACTCAATGGTCTACAATCTGCCACGTAAAAGCATTGTACTACAAAGTTTACCTACTTACTCTCACTCAAGAAAAACTTTCTATTGCCTCTATATCCCATGATATTCATTTTTAATATATAGCTTATAGCACCCATTTCATGCATTTCAAATTGCGTTGAAAGATGACACTTCAAATCATGTATGACATTCTTACTATGACAAAAAAAATAAAGTATCATCTACATGAAAAGTGATAACAAGGAAATGAAACCAATTGTGCATACTCGATCAATTAATTTGGTCACCTATTATTGCTTAGGATTCATTGCTATATAACGGTATGCATTTATTATATGCCACCACTCGACATTTATTTTTTGTCATTTCTTAGGAAACATTACTTTCTCTACTACTAGATTGTAAAGTGTGTGATGCACCTATATCAACAGTATATGGAAGTTCCTTAGATGCGGGCGATTTTCCCAACCATCCTTTGCCCAGCAACTTGCTCCCTCTAGCTGGCTCTAGCACAAGGCATTAACCTACCTCCAGCCACGTAGAAGGGTCACACTTAATGGGCACGTTCCCCGAACATGCTCCACCTGGAGGCTGGCTCCCTGAACACACTCCACTTGGAGGCTCGCTCCCACCATTTGGCTCCGGCACACGCCTTCAAATTTCATCCATCCATGGAGATGGGACACCATTTAAGGGCGGTCATTCAAAAGGCTCATGTTTAATTGCCTTCCAGTGTGAGGTTACTAACCTGCAACCTGATGTGATGGAAGTTGTCCCAAGACATTTACGTTGATAGTCGTAAGCTGCATATCCCACATGTGGTTTTTACCTATCGCCCGCTCCGTCGATGCATGAATTTGCATTCATGCCTGAATCCTCCTTCATTTGCTCTCCCTTGACGCTCTCTGTGTGGCTCTGTAGTTTTTTGTTTGGCTTTGTGGATTTCTCTTATTTATGTGTCTGGGAACTTCTCTTACTTACCATGACCCGGCCAAGAGGTACCTCCCTTCATGGTGTGGGGCATGGTTCTTACAGAGAAGCTGGGTCGCCTAGGAAAGCCAAGGAGGTAAAAATCGGCTATGACAAAAAAGTTTCAACCTCAGTTTGAACACTCATTCACGACTGGGAGTCTGGTCAGGTGGCATATTTTCTCACCAAATTGGCAAGCATCGATGGTAGTATGGCCAGAGGGAATTATTTTCTAGAGTGTTTCTCCAATTTGCATAGGCGCCCCACTTCGACAGAATCAACCACCATGAGGTTCGACTCGAATGGCTCAGGAACTACTCACCCTGAAGGGTCATCCTCTGTGCCTCCAACTTCGTCCATTCCTGGGGAATTGTTAGTAAGAGTGGCAGGGATCTTTGAAGTCTTGTTGGCCACCACCGTGGAATGGTTCTACATGACTCAGGAACTTCCTCTAGCATTCCATCTATGCTCAGCACCTACCCTATTCCCTCCACCATAGATTTGTTTCAATTCAAACAGGTTCGCATGTCCACGAGGGGTGCTTCACTCTGCAGCAAAACTAAGCTATTGATGCCCAAGCTCCCTCCTCAGGGGTGGGATGTCGACTTCTTCGGCAGCTTCCCCATACTTGAAGACAAACCCAGCCCCAAAAAGGAAGAAACTCCTATGCAAGATGGTCATCCCTAGCTCTCTCGGCTATCAAAAAAGGTTTATCCTTTTTTTGTTAAACTCTATGTTTTCTTGCTCGGTCATGGTTTACGGTAAAAAATGTATGTTCTTCAATGGCATCTAGCTCCTTGGGACTGCTCAGTTTCCCTATTCTACTTCTATGCCTGGCATTTTTTAGCATTTGGGTAGGTGTTTCCGCTAACCTAGACCGCCCAAGCTAGCATTTTGACTTGTAATTTATTTTTTACTCTTATTATAATTATTCGATGCAACTTTACAAAAAAATAGTACATGGAAGTTGCAAGCAAGCAAATTCAATTTACTAGTATGGTTTCTTCTAAAGAACAAAACAGAGGGAAATATTAAACTTCAATCCCTCCTCTATAAGCTAAACTAATTATGCATGCATGCATACAAAATGAATGACATTTTTTTTAGTAAAAACCACAACCACCCCTTAAGTTGTTCTAGGCTCAAATGTTGCATGCTCTATTGAATGGATCTAAAAATTCAAAGTGGATGTGAATGAATGTCAATTTTCTTCTTGAGAAAGATTGAAATTGTTCCATCCTCTATTCACTAGTCTAATATTAAATGGTCTTAATGATGTCCATTGATGGATTCTCTAGTTACTTGTTGTATCACCTCAATAGAGTATTAGATTTATATGTTCAAAGCATGATAGAAACAATCTATATGTTCCGATTTTTTTTGGCAAAGAACCAAATCAAACTAAATAATGCCTTGGAAGAATCAAACTTCCCAAAATTTGGAAGTATGTCTAATGATATACACTAATCAAATAAAGAAGAATGCGCATAGATTTAAATAAATAAAATTGTAATTTAATGAACAACAACAACAACAATATATATATATCTCAAACTTACTTTATTGAGAAACTCTTCCAAGAGAAAACCTCACAATCAAAAGCATAGTCTGATATATAAATCAACAACGAATGAGTAATTGCAATTCAAGATAGATTCTCTATGTTTTTAACATGAATGTTAAAAAACATATAGACTTTGGGGAAATTCCAGTAGCATATAACAATAAGTTAAAACCACTCATATATTTTCTCCAACCCTAGATTTCACTAAGTAGGCATAACAAAATTATAAACCATTTATGGATTTTCAAATTTATATATTGGAAATCGCCACCAATTAAATAAGCAAGAAGAATCCTTAGCATTCCTTATCTTTTAGTGAAATGCATTTGTTCTCTAATACTACTCAACATTTATTCACTACCACTACTCAACAATTATTAATTTCTCTACTAAACGACTACAATGTGTATGCCACACATATCCCAATATTCTCCCACTTCTCATATATATTGCAAAAATAAAAATAGAGAATGCATCAGATTGTGTACTAATTGTTAAGGGTCATAACGAACATAGACTTACAACACCACATATATATAAATGATTAATTCACTTTACTTAGAAAAAATATCATTGTGTTGTAATAAAAATGAGTGAAAATGACTTTACATTACTTTTATATCACTGTCATATAAACATTTTACACATATATTTCATTTAAATTTGTAAAATTTAAAAATCATAAATTGATTATATTTCATTTAAATTTGTAAAATTTAAAAACCATAAAATGATTATCATTGGAGGAGAAAATAAAATCTTTTTCAATCAACTTTCTTCTAAAAACCCCACGTCAAAATCATTTTCAAACCTCTCGCTTTGGCTACTCTTAAATACTTAAATTATTTCCTTCGTCCTCAGCATCAAGGTAATATGCATTTTTTACATGATACAACCATAAATTTAAATGACAGTGCTTCACTTCTTAAAGTTTCTTACATTAATCGTAGTTGCAATTATTCAAGAAAGATGTAAGACGGGATGCTTGATGTAAGTGGTTGAAGTTTCTTACATCAACTGCATTCGATCTTTGAAAACTCGAGTTATGTGGTTGAAGTTTCTTGCATCAATTAGTTTCGAGCTTTAAAGACCGAAAGAATTGTGGAACCTCTAGCTTGTGCTGCTGGCCTTTCGCATGACGCCAATCAAAAGGCTTATCACGACTTAGTTGGTTGAAGTTTCTTACATCAATTTGCTTCGATCATTAAAGGCGGAGGCTGAGAGTTGCGATGACGCCAATAGAAACGTCGTTTTATGAATTGAGATCCAAATTTGTTGCTATATCGTTGGCCCCATTTTATCATAGGGAATGAATGCAGCACACCTGGCCTCATTTTATGCCCTTGAGAGTTTTGAACACCACGTGGCCCGTAAAAGTCGGATCATAATTCACGTGGCCCGTAAAAGTCGGATCATAGTTCGGTGCGGTATGAAAACTAGAATTGAGATTAAAAAAAATATCAATATCACCTTGGAAGGGGTCAACCTTTTGTAATATGCCCTTGAGAGTACTAGATGTCCATATGCCTTGTGTATGCATCAAAATTATTAGCGAAACAAATGGCAATATTAGCATCACACAAAGCTATGATAGATCTTTGGCATACATGTGAACACATTTTCATAAGTCAACTGACTAAAATGATACAACCTATTGCTGGCTCATCCAACTCAGTGTAGCTAGCAAACAATGAAAACACTTCTCAAGTTGTATATATCCTTATAACTTTGCCCTTGGTCTGTATGTCCATTGAGTATGCCATTTCATGAAACAATACTATGATATCAAATGGAAGACTGAGAAGTACCTTGCAAACACCCTAATACCCTTTTCACCATTACTCAATGTTCATGTCCACGGTTAGCTATAAATGCACTAAAAGGTTCCACTAGTTGGTAAAAGCTTGATCTAGTGCAAACCATAGCATACACCAAACTACCAATTGCACTACCATAAGTAATAAAATCCATAGCTTCCATATTTGCACTCCCATAAGTAATAAAATCCATAGCTTCATTTTTATGGGTATTGTACAACACTATTCACCTAAAACCTTATTTCCCATTGAAATTGGAACACTCAATGGTTTACAATCTCTCATGTAAA
This sequence comes from Pseudotsuga menziesii, assembly GCA_001517045.1. Lineage (NCBI taxonomy): Eukaryota > Viridiplantae > Streptophyta > Pinopsida > Pinales > Pinaceae > Pseudotsuga > Pseudotsuga menziesii. The sequence goes on from LPNX011026419.1 coordinate 42,727, forward strand.
AACATTGTAGTACAAAGTTCACCTACTTATTGTCACTCAACCAAAGCTTTCTATTGCCTCTATCTCTCATCATGTTCATTTTTAATATATAGTTTATAGCTCTCATTTCATACATTTCAAATTGTGTTGAAAGATGACACCTCAAATCATGTATGACATCCTTGCTATCACCAAAAAAAATAACGTACCATCTACATGCAAAGTGATAACAAAGAAATGAAACCAATTGTGGATACTCAATCAATTGATTTGGTCATCTATTATAGGCTTAGGATTCATTACTTTATAGCGATATGCATTTATTATATGCCACCACTCAATATTTAATTTTTATCATTTCTTAGGAAACATTACTTCCTCTACTACTAGATTATAAAGTGTGTGATGCACCTATATCAATAGTATATGGAAATTCCAAGCAAATAAATTCAATTTACTAGTATCATTGCTTCTAAAGAACAAAACATAGGGAAATATAAAACTTCAATCCCTCCTCTATAAGCTAAATCAATTATGCATGCATGCATACGAAATGAATGACAATTTTTTTCTAGTAAAAACCACAACCACCCCTTCAAGTTGTTCTAGGCTCAAATGTTGCATGCTCTATTGAATGGATCTAAAAATTTGAAGTGGATGCAAATGAATGTCAATTTTCTTCTTGCAGAAGGATTACAATTGTTCCCTCCTCTATTCACTACGCTAATATTAAATGGTCTTAATGATGTCCATTGATGGATTCTCTAGTTACTTGTTGTATCACCTCAATGGAGTATTAGATTTCTATGTTCAAAACATGATAGAAACCATCTATATTCATTTTTTTTTGCAGTGAACCAAATCAAACCAAATAATGCCTTGGAAGAATCAAGCTTCCCAAAATTTGGAAGTATGTGTAATGAAGCAAATGTGATACACTAATCAGATAGAGAAGAATGTGCATGGATTCAAAAATAAAATTGTAATAATGAACAACAACAACAACAAAAACTATAGACATCACAAAACAATTTATCTAGAAACTCTTCCAAGGGGAAAACCCCACAATCCAAAGCACACTTATATATATATATATATATACAATGAATGAATAATTGCAATTTAGTATATATTCTCTATCCTTTCAACATGAATGTTAAAAAGCATACAGATTTTGGGGAAACTTCAATAGCATTTAACAGTACGTTAAAAGCACACATATTTTTTCTCCAACCCTAAACTTCACTAAGCAGGCATAACAAAATTATAAACCATTTATGGATTTTCAATTTTATATAATTAGAAATCACCACTAGTTAAATGAACAAAAAATTATCCTTAGCATTCATTATCTTTTAGTGAAATGCTTTTGTTCTCTAGTGATACTCAACATTTATTCACTACCACTCCTCAACAATTATCAATTTCTCTACTAAAGGACTGCGATGTGTATGCCACACATATCCCACCATTCTCCCACTTCTCATATATATAGCAAGAGTAAAAGAGAGAATTCATCAAATTGTGTGCTAATTGTTAGGGGTCATAACGAACATAGACTTACAACACGAATTGAATTTACCTAGGCCCACCATATTTGTAAATGCAATTGCAACATTTTGTAAGGTGTAAACGAGGAAAAATGTTAAGACCCCTTGTAAATTTACATGTATAATCAATGGATAAATCCCCATGATACATGGGAAAGTACGGAGCCTATTTTATCAATATTATAATATCTATAAATATTTTCTTTGTTAAATATTTCACCAAATTATAAAATATGGACAAATATTTCACAAAATTATAAAATTCTTCAAAATCATAGTGAATCTTTCATATAATTATAGATATACACATATTTTTTTAAAATATAAACATCTGTTTTAAAAAATAAATATGGGGATACTTATTTTTCTTTGCTTAGATTACAACCATATAAAATATTTCTTAGTCAACATCTGGACCCCTTAATTCCATGGGTGAAATTTTTCCCCTAAAGTTTTCCATGGTGTGAGCCTTTTCTAATATAACATTTTTGTCATATAGCATGTCTCGAAGAAAATGATGATAGTTATCCATATGCTTTGTCTTTGCATGAAAGATTTGAATTTTAGCTAGACTACTCCATAAAATATCTTTAGTTCATCACAATGAACATTACAAATTAATTCATTGTGTTAAGTTAATTCTACAAAATATCAAATAAACTAAAACTTAAAGAAAAGCAATTAGAGAAAAATAACACATCCACACAAATAACACAACATATAGGCTAGAGAAAACCAGCTAGAAATGAAAACTACACCTTTGTCTTTTCTTTTCAAACATGTAATAAAAATAGAAAGAAAATTCTACATTTTATGGAGTTAGCTATGACATTATGGCCTTCATGTCTGTACATGATCCCCTAAGTCCTTTGTTATGCTATCATATATTATTTTTTTAACTAAGAAGAAATTATATATATTTTAATTAATGTGGAACATGTTTTTGAATTTTAAATCTAAAAATATTTTGTATTAAATTTTGTTGGTTTCAAATTTCATTTCAAATAGAATAACTATATTGTAAAAAAAAATATTAAAATAATTTTTAAAATTAAATATATGAAAATAATATTTTTTAAAATCTAAAATATATATAAATGATTAATTCTCTTTACTTAAAGTTAAAAAAAGTATCATTGTGTTGAAATAAAAATTGGTGAAAGTGATTTTACATGACTTTTATACAACTATCATATAAATATTTAATTTGAATTTGTAAAATTTAAAAATCATAAAATGATTATCATTGCAAGAGAAAAGAAAATCATTTTCAATCAGCTTTCTAAAGCTTCTAAAAACCTCAAGTCAAAATCATTTTCAAACCTCTCTCTTGTAAAAATCATGGATAAAAACTATTTTCAAGCCCTCTCTTCTAAACAAATCATGAATGTAAACTATTTTCAAGTCCATCTCTTCTAAAAAAACCATGGGAAAAAGCCATTTTCAAGCCCTCTCTCTCATAAAAATCCGCGGTCTAATAGATATACACATATTTTTTTTAAATATAAACATTTGTTTTAAAAAATAAATATGAGGATATTTAGTTTTCTTTCCTTAGCTTAGAACCATATAAAATATTTCTTAGTCAACATCTAGACCCCTTAATTCCATTGGTGAAATTTTGCCCCTAAATTTTTCCATGGTGTGAGTCTTTTCTAATATAACATTTTTGTCATATAGCATGTCTCGAACAAAATGATGATAGTTGTAGATATGCTATGTCTTTGCATGAAAGATTTGAATTTTAGCTAGACTGATCCATAAATATCATTAGTTCATCACAATGAACATTACAAATTAATTCATTGTGTTGAGTTAATTCTACAAAATATCAAATAAATTGGAACTTAAAGAACAACAATTAGAGAAAAATAACACATCCACATAAATAACACAACATATAGACTAGAAAAACCCAGCTGGAAATGAAGACTACACCTTTGTCTTTTCTTTTCAAACATCTAATAAAAACAGAAAGAAAATTATACATTTTATGGAGTTAGCTATAACATTATGGCCTTCATGGCTGTACATGATCTCCTAAGTCCTTTGTTATGCTATCATATCCTCTTCCTTATTGTTTGAAGTATGAAAAAATATAATAACATCATAAGAATGAAACACCTTCTCCTCATAAAGGTTTGATATTTAACAAAGTTTAATCTTCATATAGGGTTAGTTTTTTACATGCCCCAATTCTTGATTACGGTTGGGATTATAGGTGACATGGAATCCCCTCAAAATTGTACAAGATCTCCATAGACCAAAATTGTACTAGATGTCCATATGCTTTGTGTATGCATCAAAATTATTAGCGAAACAAATGGCAATATTAGCATCACAGAAAGCTATGATAGATCTTTGGCATACATGTGAACACATTTTCATAAGTCAATTGACTATATACTATGTTTATATGGTGGATAAAGTGACACAACCTATTGCTGGCTCATCCAACTCTTTGTCACTAACAAACACTGAAAACAATTCTCAACTTGTATATCTCTTTATAACTTTGTCCCTTGTCTATATGTCCATTGATTATGGGTTTTATGAAACAATACTGTGATATCAAATGGAATACTCAAAAGTACCTTGCAGTACCCTAATACCTTTTTCATCATTACTCAATGTTCATATTCACATATAGCCGTAAATTGATCCAGGAGGATCCAAGAAGGCAAAATTTTGAAGTCCTCCAATATCAGTAAAACTAGCACTAGATAGAAGGGCTCGTCGAGACGATTCCAACGGCATTCGTTTCACCTCAAATGGACTCCGTATGAGAAAGTTATCGCGTTCTGTTCTATAAGGTCAACAGGCAAATTTGGCAAAAAGAGGTGCCACGTGGCACCACTGACAAGGTGACACGTGGCATCCGTACTGTACAAACATGATGATGTGGCACCACTCAGAGGATGACACATGGTATCCATATAGTACGGACCAATCACAAGGTGACATGTGGCATGATGACATGGCATGTTGATGTGGCATGATGACATGGCATGCTGATATGGCATGATGACATGGCATGATGATGTGTCATGCTGACATGGCATGATGATGTGGCATGATGACATGGCATGCTGATGTGGCATGATGACATGGCATGATGATGTGGAATGGTGACATGGCATGATGAAGTGGCATGATGACTAGCATGCATGCATTTGTGCTTAAAATGAGCTTTAGGACATTCATGCATTTATTCATGAGAAATTGTAAAA
>LPNX011026430.1:0-80568 GCA_001517045.1 Pseudotsuga menziesii
CTTATAATTTGTCCAAAAAATAAAAAGTGCCCGTTAAAATTTATCTAACTTTATATAGTTAACAGCATTTTCAATAGAAAAAAAATATATATTTGGAAAGTTCATTCAATTTCCTACATTTCTTGTTTTTTATTGATGGCAAGATTCATTGTGTAAGTGTCTCAAAATATCCATGCAAGTTGATGGATGCCTGTTTTTTCAGTTTTGTATTGCATCTAACGCGCCAAAAGAGACCATCAACTTCTTGCACACCCCCCCCCCATAATATTCACTTTCACTATTATTTTTTGCCGGCATGTTACAAACGTTACATCACACTACAAGATCTCCTCCATACCGGGCTGTAGAGCGCCTCTCGACGCAACCAGGTATATATACATTGATGTATACACTGGTGTATATACTCATGTATATACACTAGTGTCTATACGTGGTGTATACACTAGTGTATATACTCATGTATATACACTAGCGTCTACACGTGGTGTATACACCTGGTGTATACACTAGTGTATATACTCATGTATATACACTAGCGTCTACACGTGGTGTATACACCAGGTATACACTAGTGTATATACCAGGTATATACAGGTATCATTAGGTGGCATTACTAGATTTTTTTAAGTCTATCAATTAAAACAATTACATATGGACCTAAACTTTAGTTTGTATGTTGTATGTTATATCTCTTTTAGAGGGTGGTACCGACGTTTCATTTTTGTAGGTGTTAAATGGCATTGGGTACGTATGTGGAACTTTGTAGTTGAGTGTCTATGGGATTAATTTAAAGAAAATATCATTTCAAACCTGAGTGTTGAGTGTCTATGGCATCACTCAACACTAGTGTATATACCTGGTGTAGTATGCCTGGTGTATACACTAGTGTATATACCTTGTATACACCTAGTGTATATACCAATATATACATTCGTGTATACACCAGGTATATACACTAGTGTATGGGTGATTCCATGAAGATGGGTAACACTTTTTGGCCAAATTTGGCGATGAAAACCTGATTTTTTACTCATGTGCTAGATAGAAGCCCTCAAAACGCATATATGCCATGTGAATTTTGACTTGCAGTAAAAAAACAAATTGTAGAATATTATGTTGGCTTCATAGTGATATTTTTTTAAAAATATTCCGATGTCATTTAATGTGTGAATTTTTTCATTTAATGAACTGTGTGACCTTAAAAATTTGAAGAAGCTAATAAGTGGCTCGTGTCCACGTAGAGTAATTCAATCTTGCATTAATAATTTTAAAAAAATATATATATGAGCATGATCTACATAAAATGCAGTGTGATGTGCATTTTTTTTGTTAATTTTTTTCGCATTATACAATTATTTATTATTTTTCGAAAGTGACCACATTCGATTTCAGCATCGTTTTAAACACATATTTGTCGACGTCAAGAAATTTTTTCTATTTTTTCAAAAATTGAAAAACCAAAGATACCTTTTTGAAGAGGACACGTCAATATGTGATGTGTACATTTTTAAGAATTTTTTGGCTGTGTATTTTTAACTCTGCGTATTTTTCTTTGAGCTGATTTGAAGTTGCAGTGTGGTTTTCTAAGTATAAGTCTTAGAAGTAATTAAAAAATAAATATCATATGAATGCCAAAATGCGTGTATGATACCTCAATGGATAGAAGATTCGTTGGTGAATTTATCGGTATCAACTCCGCTCAGTTATGTGCTAGGAATGGCAGGGTTTACACCTCTGCAAGGCACAAGAAATTTTCCATTTGTTTGAATGTGGGCTAAGTCTGTTTTTTTAAGCCCTCGACCGAGGTATTTAAATACCTCGGTCGAGGTATTAAAAAGACCTCGACTGAGGGTTTGTAAAGCCCTCGACCGAGGGTTTAAAAAACCCTCGGTCGAGGTCTTGTTAATACCTCGACCGAGGTATTAGCTCAGTCGAGGTCCTAGCCATGTAATATTCTATTTAAAGAGAGCAGCCTTAAGACAAAAGCGTAGGTGGTCATTACATTTTTTGGGAGTTGTTGTCTGAAATGAAAAGAAGGGTCATTTATCTTTATTTGTAGAAATGGGTCTTGGACTATTAGGAGTTATAGATATGATTGATCAAATCTATGACTCCTATGACTCCTCGACCCATATCTACACATAAAATTTGGAGGAAGCAAAAGTAGTAATGTTTTTACATGTTTCTTCTTCAAGGTATGGCATGCATAGAAAGCCACTAACGCGACGGCTCGGAGACTGGAGTTACATAAGGCTCAATTAAAATGAATATATTTTGTAGTCTTTGGTAATTTAGTGATGTGTCCCTACTTGTAACCAAATCCATATATTTTTAGGAATAAATGTGCCACATACAATCAATGAGGGTGCATTTCCTATTGGTTCTTTATTTTCTTGGGGTTAAAGGCACTCTTGCATTAGTAGCCTCCCTTTTCTTCGATTTTGTGCACTTAAGTTAGCATTTAAGTCTTAATTAACTAAGTAATGGATATTTTAGCTCAATTAAATACATAATGGACTGATTTAGGCTAGTTACATTTCACTTTCATGTGCAAAATGAGTTAACAACTCATGAGGTAGTTCTAGGGCTAGTTAGCCCTAGCCACTCATGGATAGAAAGATTTCTATAAGGGCTCACTTGTATAATCTTAGGCACAAAATCACATCACTGAAGTTTTCTAAGACCAGATACACCCTATCAGTTAATGCATGATTATTGATGATTCTTAAGGAATGCACACTTGATCATTTAGGGGTAATTAATGAGGTTTTCACTAGCATTAAAGCTTGTGCATTTAATTAAACCTAAGCTAGGTTGCCTATATATGAAGACACATGCCTAAATAATTAGACATTCATTCATGTACTCTCTTGGAGAATCCATTGTTAATAAAAAAAATTATTTGTTTTGATAATTCTTTCTCTTCTATCTTTTACTAAGTGTATTATCATTTCATTTGACTTCTACATCTATTAGTTTAAAATATCACCGGTATTGAATTTCTTTTTCTAATTCAAAAGAATAATTTTAATATTTAACTTTAATATATTTTAACTTTTTTTACTAAATTTATAAAAATTAAAATGAACATTGATATTCATGCATGATTAAATATGCATCCATGTCTCTCCCATATTTTGTAGTTTTTTTTCAATTATTGTAATAAATGATTTTTTCTTTCTAGTAAAGATATTAATTTTCAAGGGACTTTTTTATATCTTTATCTTTAGATAACTTAAATTCAATGGGAGTTTTTTTATATCTTTGTCCTTAGATAGCTAAAATACAAATGGTATCTTGTATAGATGTTAATTTTGACATCTTTAGCTTAAGAGAAAGATAACTCATTATGTTGTCATTAATGCAACACCAAGTTGGTGTAACATTATATAAACCATGAATTTTTAATTGCTTCGAATTTGAAATTTAAATAGTAATATTTCGAAATTGAAATGAACTTAAACCCTCAAAACATGATGGAAGTAATATATCCTTCCTAGTATTGTGTCACATATTAGTTGATCTCTAAATAAAATAAAATAAAATAAAATAAAAATGTCAAATATTACAAGTTAATTAATATAGTAGGGTTACATATGGAAATGGATTGCCACTCATTATTAATTAGTTAATATTGTATTGTTATATTATTTTTATATAAAGGAATCCATTATGATTTATCAATAATGAATTTTTTAAAGTTATATTAATCTTTAAATAAAATAAAATAAAAATGTCAAATATTACAATATTATTTTTATATAAAGAAATGCATTGTGATTTATCAATAATTATTTTTTTAAAGTTACATTAGCACAACTACATAATGTTATCTAGTAATTCAAATATATTAAGACTAAATACTTATATTAATCACTTTGATATATTTGCAAAGCTAAGACTAGAGAGCATGATTTTAGTTGTAAATCAATGTTAATAGTAATTGTGGGGTATAGTTTATTAAAATGATTAAAGCTTCTATTATATTTAAAATTGAATATTTTGAAATTACCAAAATCCATTTATATATATTTATTTAAATTTACAAAATTTTATATTATTTTAAAATAATTATTTTTTACATTTACATTAATCATTCACGAAGCTTTCGTTTTTTCCTCTAATTCATTTTTAAAAAAAAAATTGATAGATTCATTTTACAAAATAACCTCTTTTAAAATTGAGCGGTTTCATATATATTTTAAGGAATCTAGACAAGATTCCTTGAAGTGGTCATTAAACTTCCAAATTAATTTGTATATTCACAATAATTTTTATAGGTAAAGTCTAAAAGAGGAAGAAGAGGCTTTACAAAATCTCAAGCAATGGAGAAAAATATGATGCCTTAGGGTTGAGGTAGTTTCTTCGCATATTTTCTAGTTAAGGGAAATTTCTTATCAAAATATGCACGAATGAAGAAGGGAGTTTGGGGGCATCCATACATGCTAGGGAATTGGCTCAACATGTTTGGGTGATTAAATAAATAGAAAGTTATTAACAAAAAATCCTCATGTGAATTGGCTCAACATGTTTGGGTGATTAAATAAATGGAAAGTTTTTTGAAATGGAGAATGCTCCTTAAAACTAAGGTTTTAAATAATTTCTTTGAATCAAGTATTTCATTTTTATTTAAAAGTCAAGAATTATAAGAAATTTATGAAAAGTAGTGATTGAATGATCAAATTTGAAAGGAAATTAAAAGCATTTTCATGTAAATAATTAAAGAAAAATCAAGAAAGATATGCTTGATGATATGATCCCTAGACCATAATAAGAGTTTTTGCATATTATTTTTATGGCTTTCAAAGGGAAATTCAATCAATGACAATGATAAGTCATAGTTGATAATAAAAAAATATGGACCGTTGCTCATGAGGGGTTGAAGTTAACATTGATGGTGCCTTAAAGGAAATTATTAACTTGTAAGACTATGAGGAATAATAAGAAATCACCAAGGCCACTTTATGCCATTATAATACTACAAATTCTTGGGAAAAGGCACAATAATAAGGCAAAATGTGAAGTCATGATATAAGGGATAAAATAAACCAGGGATATAAATATTAAGAACAAGACTTGAAGCTTATAATATATTTTCTAAATGAAAAAACAACTAGTGACTTGCAAGAGTTAGAGAGAAATATACCATGTTTCCAATAAAATTCTATGAACCAAATCATGAAATAAGCAAAGAAATGACAATTTCAATAATGTTATGCTTCAATTATGTGAATGAATGAATGAGGGGGAAACCTCCAATTGCAATATATCAAATTACATGACATGTGATTCAAATTATTTTTATGTCAATATAGAAGATAATGAGGATTAAAGGAATTTCAAGTAATAACTCTACCCAATTCTAATTAATATAATTATAATCAAGAAGGGTTAGGACTATAATGTGATCCTCCCCTTCAAATCAATGTTTACCTCATCTTGATTCATGGTCAATGCTTTTATACAAAGAACTAATATTCCTAAGTCATATCTTCTACTAATAGGTACTTGCACTTGATGAGGTTCTCAATAATTGTGTTGGTTCTTAGTTACTTGATTCATATTTCAATCGATATTTAGGGTTCTAGTATGAGTGTTCCCTCTTCATCAAGTTTTGGTAGAATAGTCTAAATGAGGGTATTATAACCAATTAACCTATTTAAAAGAATAAGCATGGAAGATCGTATGAAAACATGGGAGGATTCCTCCTGTGTAAAAGAAATGGGAAACACTACATCAACTAGAGTTAGTGGTTGAAACCCCAAGAACCCTTTAAAGGGGTTGTAGCTAATAGATCCATGAAGGGATCTATTGTAGTTGTGTTGAACATAAGAAAGGATTTTAGCTCGAGTGCATGGATGTTTGGAGCCATACATTTTCATGATATGCATCATCACCATGTTGACCATCGTTTTCTACCCATTAGTTTAGAGTGGAAGGAAATTGATTTGGATAACTTGGTGCCCATCATTGGACATAAGTTAGATTAGAAAGTACCCAGGAATCAACTATCTTGATTTGAAATAATATTTCATAGGAGGCTAAAGTGAACCTAAACATGCTCAAACAAGAGGTTACTAATGGCCTCTAATGTGATTCTCTTCTTATACAAAGTTAAAATTTCCATTCAAAAGAACTGGTCAACAACCACAAATACACAGTCATTTCCATGCTTGGTTAAAGGCAATCTAGAAATGACTAAGAATATGTGGAGATATGTTAGAGTCGTTAAGGTCATTCAATCATGAATGACTTGGATTTTGGATGGGTCAACATGCACATCATGTCACAATGTATCGTAAATACTGAATTATCTCCATGTAGAATGAACACTTCTCCAAATTGACATATAACTTGTATTGTCATACGGTGATCGAAATCTAATGAATGTGTTGCAAATGTTCCACCCAAGTTCTAGTTAATACCTCGACCGAGGTATGAGCTTGGTCGAGGTCATGTAAACTCCTTTGGAGCAAAAGCTCGGGAGTGAATTCAAACATTAATGACACTCCCCGAAGTCCTTGGTACAAAACAAAATGGAGCCATTTATTGAGTAGTGGGATGCAACTGCAAGCAGTGAAAGCTTTTCAGATATTGAAAATGGCGAACCACAAAAAATATTTGGGGAGAGTTTTATGGAGATCGAGATATTAGGAGCTCGGTCGAGAGTTTAACAAGCCCTCGACCGAGGTGCGTTTTTTGGTTTTTTCCCAAATGTGCTTGCCAAAAAGTGTTACCCATGTCCGCGGATTCACCTGTATATACTACGTATACCTTGGTGTATACAATACACCAAGTATATACACTAGTGTATATATTGGTATATACAATGGTGTATACAATACACCAAGTATATACACTGGTGTATATACCTTGTGTATACAATGGTGTATATACCTGGTGTATACACCAAGTATATACATTGGTGTATACACCAATGTATATACACCCTTGTATACACACCAATTATATACACCAAGTGTATACGTCAGTGTATATACACCATGTATATACACTAGTGTATACACCAGGTATATACCAGGTATCATTAAGTGGCATTACTAGATTTTTTTGTTAAGTCTGTCGATTAAAACAAGTACACATGGACCTAGACTTTAGTTTATATGTTGTATGTTATATCTCTTTTAGAGGGTGGTACTGACGTTTCATTTTTGTAGGTGTTAAATGGTGTTGGCTACATATGTGGAACTTTGTAGTTGAGTGTCTATGGGATTAATTTAAAGAAAATATCATTTCAAACCTGAGTGTTGAGTGTCTATGGCATCACTAAACACTAGTGTACCCGGTGTAGTATACCTGGTGTATATACCTTGTACACACCTAGTGTATAAAATAGGTATATACTACATATAGCTTGGTGTATACACCAGGTATATACATTAGTGTATATTTTGGTATATACACTAGTGTATATAACTGGAGTATACACCAGGTATATACCTGGTGTATACACCAGGTATATACATTGGTGTATACACCAATGTATATACCAGGTATATACATTGGTGTATACACCAGTGTATATACACTAGTGTATATACTCATGTATATACACTAGTGTCTATACCTGGTGTATACAATAGTGTATACACCACGTATATACCAGGTATCATTAGGTGGCATTACTAGATTTTTTTTAAGTCTGTCAATTAAAACAAGTACATATGGACCTAGAATTTAGCTTATATGTTGTATGTTATATCTCTTTTAGAGGGTGGTACTGACGTTTCATTTTTGTAGGTGTTAAATGGCATTGGCTACGTATGTGGAACTTTGTAGTTGAGTGTCTATGGGATTAATTTAAAGAAAATATCATTTGAAACCTAAAAGTTTGGCCATTAAGATTGAATTCCCTTAAGCAAAATCCATGGACATTGATCACACTGCCATTTTGTTTTTTCATAATATACAAGAGGAAGAAGAATCCTTTTTTGTAAGCTTTCAGTCCTAAGGATATTTTATAATAGAATAAATTTAGTGTAGATAGAAAAAATTATGTTAGACAATCATGTTGAAATATGCTCTACAGACTCTCACATGTGTAGAAATAGAGCCAAGGTGCGAGAAAAAGGAACAAATGAAGAAATCAATTTGAAATTTCAATGTGAAACTAAAGAAGGTCTTATTTTATCACATGTCAAATTTCTCTCTAGCCACATGTCAAATTGCTTTCTTCATTTCTCTCTAGCGACAAAGTTGATTTGAAGCTAAGTGTGCAACCATTCATTTGAAAGAATATTATCTATGCTATGCGTCTTGGGGAATTGGTGAATAAGATGATCTTCCTAGCATAGCTTGCACATCAGACATAGTATATACCTATTATATACACTATCTCATTGATTTTTTGAGAAAAATTGTTTGATTTCATTTTTAATGAAAACTTAGGATTATACATTTTGAGCTATGTGGCATTTTAATAAAAACATGGCAGACAAAATCATAGAGTCCCCACCAGATTAAAGGAAGGGACTAATAAGATGTTGTAATACACCCCTATTTTATTGTGTGACTCTCACTAGACTAGTGGCACTCATTGATGTTGCAAATGGAAACATCATAAAAAAAGTATTGAGGTCAAGGCCAAGATCATGTTCATTGACCTAAAAAATAACTTTTTTCGATCTAATCAAACATGTTAAATTCAATATATGTAGTTCAATTACACCTTTAAATCACGGGAGCTACTATTGTTTTCTTTCTGATATCTATCTCTCTCTCACACACACACAAAAAAATATATATCATTTGTATCTCTTCCCTTCCACTAACCACCTCCCCATCCATTCTCTCTTTCTCCCTCTTTCCTTCTTTCTTTATTCCCGTCTTCGGGGAATCCAAAAATTCATAGTAGATATTGGTAAGCTTCTACATATTTTCCTTCAATAATTCACACTCTTTCATGTTAGTTATTCTCTTTCTCTCTCTCTCTCTCTCACTCACACACACACACATTATTTGTCTCTCTTCCCTTCCACTAACCACCTCCCCTTCCAATCTCTATTTCTCCCTCTTTCCCTCTGTCTAGGCTTCCCATCTTTAGGGAATATGAAACTTCATAGTAGATATTGGTAAGCTGTTGCATATTTTCCTTCAAGACTTCACACTCTTTCACATCTTCTATTATTACTCTCTCTCTCTCTCTCACACACACACACACACACACACACATCATTTGTCTCTCTTCCCTTCCACTAACCACCTCCCCATCCAATCTCTCTTTCTCCCTCTTTCTCCCTATATTCTCTCTCTCTCTCTCTCTCTCTCTCTCTCTCTCTCACCCACACACACACCCACACACACAAAGACACGTTGTTTGTCTCTTTTCCCTTCCACTAACCACCTCCACATCCCTCTATCTCTCTCACAACCCTAACTCCCAATCTCACTCACACACACACACAACTCTCTCTCTCTCTCTCTCTCTCTCTCTCTCTCTCCACACACACACACACAAGTATATAATTCTAGTGTATATATTGACATCTTTTCCTTCAAGACTGCTCTCTCTCTCTCTCTCCTTTTGCTAGTATCATTATAGTAGTGCATATACTATATATATTGTATCACTAGTTACATGCTAGTTATACACTAGTAATATACATTGGTGTATATACCAGTATATACACTAGTATATGTGCCAATGTATATATCAATACATACACACTAGTGTATATAGCATATGTACCACATATATTTACAAATACACTATATTGGTATATAAACGAGTGTATATACTAGTCTATGTTGGTAATATACACTAGTGTATATACAAATATATCTAGTATAGTGTCTACACTAGTAATATATACCAGTGTATACACTGGTATATACACACTAGTGTATATACCAATGTATTGGTATATAGTAGTATTTATACTATAGTGTATATACTAGTATATATATACTAGGGTATATACTAGTATATATATAATGTATTGGTATACACTAGTGTATATACAAATGTATTGGTATATTCTAGGGCTTGAAAACACCTTGATCAAGGGCTTTATGTAAACCTCGATCGAGGTCTCTTCAAGCCCTCGATTGAGATATTTAAAATCCTCGATGCATGTGTTATTGTGTTGAAAGGTGATGTCTACAATCTAGTATGCCAAGTTGCATCGATAGGTGCTTTCTACAACCTAGTATGAGGGAAAAATGTAATTTCATACTCAACTTGGAGTTGACACATGGCACTTCAATAAAATAATAAAATATTAAATAAACAAATATTTTACAATGTTGACCCTAACCTTAACCGTAAGACCAAACATATACGTATTCTAGTTAACTTAAAACTAAAATAATTAATTAAAATATATGTGATCTAGATATTATTTATTTGTTAAAGAAGTTTTTTTTGAGAAAATATGTAAATTCAAAACCCATTAAATTCCTTTACTTTGTTTGGTTATAGATTTAAAGGACAATGTGGAAGAGTAAAATTTATCATATTTAAAATACCAACATAGATCCATCTTATCTTTGGATACATCATGGTTAGTAAGAGATCATAACCCTCGAGGTGCAAACCTTTTTTGAGTTTGTAAAAGTGAACAAAGTTTTTGCATAGATATGTGATGCGTCAAGATGGATGGCAAATCCAAAGCTAACAAGACCCTATGCTAGTGGATATGCAACAATGTAAAATACATAAGATACATAAGGAACACCAAGAATAATTTTTTGAACCAATAGCTATATTTTTTATAAAATGTTTTAATCTACTTATGTGTGAATGGCATGGTTATTCATGACACGCCGACAAGAATTTTTTTGACCAAATGACTCACCTTTTTATAAACTCTTTTAACCCACTTTGATGCAATGGTATGGTTATGCATCGATGTAGTTAAATAAATGATGCATCGACATGAATATGTTTAACAAATTACCCATGTTTATTTAGAATATGTATTAACCATATTCAATGCAAATTGTTTGGTTCGACATTAACGCACTTAAATATAGATGACACACTAGCAAGGTTTTTTTTTTTAAATTGGCTAGTTTTTCTTATAAAAAAAAAATTACAAGTACCTCAATGCTTGTGGTAGGTTACAAAATGATGAATGTTATGGGTAAGTGCACTCGTGCATATTAATGGCTTAAGCACACTGAAATAAAAACATCCTTTAAAACATTTATGCTTTCATTCTCTAGAAATATCTACTAAAGATTGAAGACAAAAGTGGTTCTATAAAAACCTTCACCAATTGGTTTTTTCCTTGCAATGGAGTCATCGTCCAAATTTGTATTCGAGACTAGAATTAATGTTCCAAATTGGTTCTCTAGGATATGACCAAGAGTGAGGCTTGGAAAGTTTTTCTTGTACACAACATATGATAGGTTGTTTTATTATGCAATAAATATTGGTAGGGACTTTTCCCTTAGTTGTTGGTTACCACCCATGAACTATTTAAATTGGTTGATAATTTTGTCATGGCCAAAAGAATCTAGAAAGCATGGGAGGCCATTAATCCTTTCCTATTATTGATAAATATATCCTAATGGGATGACTTAATTTTTAATGATCATGGTATAAGTTAGACTTCTAAGTTGATTTCATGATGGAAAGCCATTGGGAAAAAAACCCTATTTCTTATCCTTGCAGTTCTTGAGGAAATAATAGTGATACGCCCATTGCTTTTTTAAGCAAGAGAAAGAGAAGGGCCAAACCCCCTGACCATAACTTAAGCTAAATCTTTGGCCATATCCCTTGGACAAAATTTAAGCGCCTACTATGGTAACATCATATTGGATAGAGTTCGGGGCCTACTTCTAGATGAGGTCATTATCGAGATGTTTAGTATTCAATCCCCTTGCTCTTGCCCCAATACTTTAGGTGCTTGGCCAACCTAAATATTTCGTTGAATACAAGTTCATCACTAGCTACAAGTGGATTTTATTTAGGCAAATTATTGATGTCTTATATCCAAATAGAAGAACTTAGATGCCTCATCGATAATAATGATTGTAATTTAGAGTCTTGGGGTAGAGTTCCTTAAGCAAGGAACCACTTAGTGTTTCATCCGCCCAACCATCTTGATCACAAGTTCCAACATGATTATGATAGGCCTCCTCATAGGGGCAACAAATAGGTTCATGAAAGGTAGGAATATAAGCACATATAGGCACCGCTAACATTTTTCTATGATGTAAAATGACAAGTTTCCAATATTTCCTTTGGCCATTTTGGAGGTAAATAAGCCTCCTAATGCAATTATTGGTGATTGGACCTCCTAATGCAATTATTGGTGATTGGAATTAATAATAGTTAAAGACACTTAAGCTTGTGGTACTAGTTGGATATAGCCCCAAATGAGAATGATGGTCCTCCAACTCTAACTGCGAGAGTGATTGTTTAATGATGTATTCATGATTAGACATACCGATATCTTTCTTGAACTCCTCTTTATGCTACTTTGTTAGACATGTATGTGTATCAAACATTTTAACATAATTCAGTTTAATTTTTTATTTATTAGAATTTGATGATGTTAATAATCATTAAATGTATAACATGTCATTTTAACTTAATCATTTTAACTTAATGAGTTATATAAAAATTAATCATACATTATACCAATCCTAATATAAACATTAATACAAATATTATCTAATAATATAATATATAAAGTAGCATAAAATTAAAAATATTCATTTTAAACTTCATTAACTAACAAACATATTTATATATTTTTTATATTCTTTTAAATAGTATATGTTTTTCTAAAAAAAATAATACCTAAAAAACATCTTATAGAGTTTTTTAATAAAAAAAATGCCATTTAATAAAATAGAGATGTTTTATTATAGAATGTTTATATAAAGTGGTGATATTTATTTTAATTAAATATACATATTTTATTAATAAAAACATTTTAAAACACATATTAAATACTTTTTATATAAAAGGATGAATAATTTAAATATTAATAATTCTACTCTATTCTATAATTCATAATTCTATTCTATTAAAGATGAAGCATTCTATTCTATAATGAGTTTCATAAAAATAAATCCATAATAATGTGAGTGAGAGTAACCATTATTTTGAAATTAGTTTTATTATATTGTGATTTTCATAAACTTAGATGTGATTATAGTAAGGTTTAATATTAAATGTAAGGCTAAATATCATTTGTGTTTTTTTATTGTATTTTTTTATTTTTAATAAATCATGGTATGAGCCTAAGTTGGATTTGTTGTTAGTGTGGTCATGATTGGTCAAATATATATTGGGTGTAGAGTTAATTATAAATTCAACAATCTTACATGAAAATTATGAGTGTAGATTTAATTACAAATTCAACAATCTTACATGAAAATTATGAGTGTAGAGTTAATTACAAATTCAACAATCTTAGAGGAAAATTAAGGAAGCCATGTAAGTTAAATTTAGAATTCCTATAATTTAAATTTACAAGTTTTTTAAAATATCTAAATTCATAAAAAATAATCACCATTTCAAATTTTATTAAGAAAATCAAGCCATATTTTCTCTAATCCCAATATACATCATAAACACATTAAATATTTACAACATTATTTATGCCATTACAAACATTTTCTCAATTTACTTTGTGATTAAAAGGAGCATAAAAACTATATAGTGTTATATGTTCACCATTTCATCCAAACTGGTTCGAATGACTTGCTTTTAATAGAGTGTCATCTCCAGTCTCCTTTTCCTTCTGCTCCATACCAACCATAAAATAAAATTAATGTACCATTTATACTTTTAGAAAGAAAAATGATTTATAAGAGAAAAAGAAAAATCAAAATGATTTATAAGAAAAAAATAAAAAACAGTATTGAACAAAGGCTATTAGCATTTAGAATCAAATGGAGAGGAAAAAGATTGAGCCTCTGAATAACTCATTGCCATGGAGCTTACGCCCACAGGGACTTCACTTAGTGAACCTCTCACATAGCACGTATGATCGTGGGATATTAAAGAATACCCTTAATTTCCAAGGATATTGACCCAAATTCTTTTTGTTGAAACCCCCTCCCAATACTTAAAACCTCCTCCCCACCCCTTTTTATACCTCAATCCTTATAAACCACCCTACCCANGATCAACAAGTGAAGACCCCATGCTTACGCCGTTTTGCAAAATATGTGGAAATATGGAAAGCCGCAATGAATCGAACAAACATGACTACGTTTCAAGCTGCGTTGAGCATCTACTAAACTTATTGGATCCATTGAAAAGAGCCAATCCATGTCAACCAGTGCAGCAAAAATATAGAGGACAGCCACATGAGAAGGCTGAGCCATCACTCCAGGCCAAGGAATGATAAGAATAAGTTTAATTATTTTCTTTCCGTGCCTGGGGAGGGGGGATTTTGGGGCAAGTAATTCAGTTCCACTTTCCTATTATTCAAAATTCTCAAGAAAGTGGCAGGATAATTGAACACAGATTACTCAAAAAATATTGAATTTCCAAGAAAGTAAGTATCACAAGTACCGCAAGAGATGTAAAATGCCTCTACACAAGTTATATGTTTGCAGGTTATGTGCTTCTCTCCATCGTTCGCTCACAATTTCAATTTTTCAATTCTATTTGTCATTCATTCAAGATAACATAAATTAAGAAATAAAAATAACAATGGGAGATTAGATGGTCACCTGGTCAGAAGATCGTTTGGATCTAACAATGGAATGAACTTGCTCTACTACAAGATGCCCTTGGATTTCTTGAATGAATATAATACACGCCACGCCATTATCCTGCTGTGATTTCAAATTTAAATTTTCCAAGGAGATGGCGGGGTCTCTTCAATTTAAATTTTAAATTTAAATCCATATGCTTTCATTCAATTCGATTATGGATAAGCCAACTTGTTTTGCGTACCACCCTGGAATGCATTATGCCATACAGGGAGACGGCGGTGCCATAAACCTTGAGCCCCCCCACCATGGGTATGTACCTGCATGCGTGAACTGAACGGTGGTAAAGCATGCATGGGAAGGTATGCCATATCTGCATACGGGATGGTATACCATGGCTGGTGCTCCATGATCTGTTTTCCGGCAGCGTGCAATATTCCGGGAATGGAGTATCCCATCCGCCCGTGCATCCTTTGACATATGGTTAAGGTAAGGCCCGTGCACGGTGCATCCTCTGACTATGTGGGTCTTAAGTGCCAATCACGATTCTTTGAAACCTGACAAAATAAAACTTGAAGACCACTTCAAACCATACAGGTGTTCATATTTTATTTAAAAAATAATTCAAGTTTTTAAAACACGTGGTGCATTTTTACAGGATAAAGGGACGACCAAAATGAACAGTGTTTACAAAGAGAACCTCAGATAGAAAAATGCCTACATCGTAATAAATGTTGTGGTTGTGGGGCATATCAATAGTTGGATTTAATCTTTTTGAGTCTTAATTTAATAGTTGGTATGCCTTGCAGTCATAACATTGATTGTTGGGATATCATGTGCTTATTGCATGTTTTTTGTAGGGGCGGGCCATTCACAAATCAATAAATGAGTTGAAACATTTGACCATTTCATCGGTTTAATGAGTTTTTTTTTATCAACATTTTTCAATTTATTTTTTTAAATTTAGATTCACTAAAAATTGTGTTCTTGAATGTATATATGGATTCAACACCCTCAAATACTCGAAGATACCCTCCTTAAGCAAATTTAAACATCGTTATTTGAAATCTCAATTTTTCTTTTTCAGATTCATGTAGGAAAATGCGCTCGAAACGAACAAAATCATCAAACATTTAGTCTATGCAAAAAAAAAAAGTATCGATTTCTCTACAAAGATTCCTTTGAAAAAAAAAATGAATATAGAATTTGTTAACATGGTATATGTTAAGAGCATGGTATCAAGGTAGTTCCCCCCCCCAACATTCACGAATGACACTATCACATGTTGACATTTTAAAAAATTATCTATTTTTGCGAGGAAAACCTTAAGAACTATTTGTAGGTGAGGTGACAAATGGGTGCCTTATCAATGCCTCCTAGCAAATCTCTTGATTTCCATCTATCTTTTGGGTGTCCATACCAATTCAATTTTATAAGAGCCATTTGAAAAGCTTTGAGAGAGGGTTTTGGACAACTTAGCTCATTTTGGATTCGTTGAACTCTTCTTACTTTTTTGGATACCAAGTGCAGTATCGATTCCATGAATGTCTTGGACTCTATTATTGATGGGAAACAAGGTACCTAAAACCTGTAACTTGCATACACCTTGTGATGGCATATCTATGGGATGAGAGTGAAAACATAAATTTCATAATTCAATGTTTTAAATTGATTAGTCCAATTTGGAATTTTTTCCTTATTAGTTTTAGAACCATTTTCCCCAAAAAACTAAGTAGACTTATTGGAATCAGAGATATAAGGTGTTGAGATTGCGTAATTATTTGGAATAAGGGTTTTTAAGGTATTGAATCTATTTTTGTAGATTCTAAATAATGAAAAGGTATGATATGGCCAAAGATTAGATCGTTCGTCAATAATAGCTAGCAACATCATTTTAAATTACAGTCCCACCAAAGTAAAGATATAGGATTTCAATAAGGATAAACTAGTATTTTAGAGTTTGTAGGACCAACCCTTAGGATTCGATGAATGAGTCTCATTAATACAATCGTCCTCTTGCACTACAATGATTTTACCATGCACTAAGTTAGTTATAAATATTGAGGTCAACACACCTCACATGCTTTGTGTAGAGCCCAAGGATGGAAATCAACATAACAAATATAAATTAGATTTCAAAATTTATTTTCATACCAAAACTCCAAGGGCATGTTTTTTTTTTAACAGAAACAGAAAGGGGAAAATATATTAACAGGCTGTGCACAGCCATTCATTAGAGAGGAGGCAAAAAATATAGAGCCGGCAGATCAAAATCGCTGCACAACTGGCTTGCCCTGACAATTTCCCATAAAACCGTGCATATGATCGTTCCAAAATTGCTATTGACTCGGGTAGTATATACCCTCACAAACTGGTTACAAAGAAATATGCAAAAAACATTACCCATACAAAATTTAAACAGAAAATCCAAGAGACATAAGTTAAGGGTTGCCTCTGATAGCCCTGGGCTGCACAACTGATTCTTCTTCCATGGGATGATCAGCTGCTTCATTAACTCCATTGACCCTGCTTCCCTGGTTCATGGTGATGAGCTTCTCAAGGTCTTCCTGGATTCTGTCCACCTTGCAGAGCAGCTCACGCAGGTTGCTCTCATTATCGTCAATACGGGCATCATGGTTGCTTACCTGAAGCGATGTGTAGCTCACAGTTTCACTCATGCTTTTGATTTCCTTGGCCATTTCTGCATTGTCCATAACTCCAATCGCTGTCATCTCATACAGCCTGCGCAGGTTTTTCTTAATGTCCTACAACCCAGCATTATCACCAGCGTGAGCCATACCTCCACAGTCGGCCACAATTACAATGCAGGAGAACTGGCTATTCAAAGGGTAAACAATACAGGCCTGGTTCTCCACCCACAATTCACTTATAACACACCTAAGCACTGCAATTTCCTGTTGCAGAATAGAAACCCCAAGTCTGCTTGTGCAAGACAACGTTCCCACTGCATCTCTTTTCCAGCTTGTGCATAGGCAACCCAAAACCCGAACCAGACTGTCTTCACAAGAAAGAGTTGAGCCAACAAAACCCCAGGACGCTGAGGGAAAACTACATTGACAGAGGAAGAAGGCAGACAGAGCAAGGCGCTCTTTTACAAAGGCACGGATGAGAGGGAGATTATGCCACGGGATTCCCAGCAGTCTCCCTCCCCTAATTCCAGCTACTACATTCAGAAGGAAACTCACAGAGTCTGGGGAACCATAACCAAATTCCAGAGCAAAATGATAGAGCGAGACATTGCAGGGAGGCGTCATATAGAAAGGAGCGAAGAGGCAACGATCGTGCGAGAGGGAGATGCAATAAATTGAAGGTCTGCCAGACTTTATTTCAACTGCAGCCGAGGAGAGGAGGATAGTCCACGCGGCCACAGGATGAGGGCATACGGGACACAATAATAAAAGCAAGGAGCCGCCAAAAGGAAGGGGGAGGTGAGGGCCAGCTGGGAGGAAGCGAATGAGAGATGGAAGGCGGGGGGAGAGGGGATTAATGGGATGAGAGGAGGGGAAGAGAAAGGAGAAGGAAAGGAAATGGATGAAGGGGAAGAAAGAAAGGAAGGGAGAAGGGAACAAGCCTAGAAAGCAGCCAAACTTTTTAATAAAAGATAAAGACTTCACATTAAAACATTGCATGAAGAGAATGTGGGAAAGAGTATTATAACATCTCGTCATGGAATGAACTTGAGGTAGGGGAGATTTCCATCCAGGCTGTAGAGACCTTGGGGCAGAATGGCGCCCACATTAGCCATGTTATCCGCTTCCTTGTTATTATGTCGAAGAATGTGAAAAACCTCAAAGGATTGGGACATGAGAAGCTTAGCTTTTGTGTACAAATGATGACATTTTATAGCTCCAATGGTATACCCGTTGATCATCTTATAGATGACATGCCTGGAGTTGCCAAATATTAAAACCTTTCGGAGCTTTTTGTCTCGAATGAGTTGAAGACCCTGAAGAAGAGCTAACCACTCAGCTTCATTGTTGGTTCTATAGCCTAGTCCCCAGGCGAATCTTTGTTCCACTTGTCCTCCGGGATCCAACAGTATCCCACCCGCACCTGCCACCCCTGGATTACCTTTCGAAGCCCCGTCGAAAAAGAAGGAGTATGGGTTTTTGTCCCTGAGCCAGGATTGAAAGTCTTTGATGGGATGGCGGACTTCCCATTGAAAGGAACGACTAGGATGATTTATTCTTCCCAATAAATTTTTGGACTGAAGGGAGCTATTATATTTTAAAAATTGTTTACACCAAGTGGCATTAGGATCAGAAATAGACTCTTGCAGGGGGTAGCTGATGTTATTCGAAGCAAATTTTTCCGCTATCATTCCTATTGCTTTCGCTGCTATGCGAGCTAGGACGACTTTTTGCTCCTTAAAGATGGCCCGGTTTCTGGCTAGCCATAATTGCCAGCAAATATTCTTTGGAACAGAGGCCCAAAGACAAATTAGAATTGGCTTCTTGGACAAGGAACCTGGGAAAAGATTAGCCCAGTCTTTGAAGAGCTGGACTGCATTACCTGGGAGGTCACGATTGAATTCCTTGGGAAGAACGACCTTCCAAACAATAGTAGAGACTTTGCATTGAAGAAAAAGATGGCTAGAAGTCTCTTCAGCTGCATTACACAGGGCACATCGAGATGGTCCAAGAATACCTCTTTTCCTTAAATTTTCTGCAGTTAAGAGCTTGTTGTGCAAAAGAAGCCAAATGAAACTGTTGACTTTAGGGATGCTATCGGATGCCAAACCTTTTTCCATAAGCTGTCTGCCATTGTTGGTTCCATAGATTTTTTTTATATCCCTCTTTAACAATGTACTTACCTGATTTCCCCCATCCCATCCGATCCTTAGCTGAAAGGCTCAACAGGGATAGGCCGTGAAGGGAGGAGAGGAAAAGGTCAGCCGCATTTCTCATATGATCTGGTGGAGAAATATCCTTCCATCCTATCCATTGGCCATCCTCATCCCACCGAGAGAGGTCGAAAAGAGAGCGGATATCCTGCGCAGACAACCATTCAGAAAAAAAGGGCCATACATGGAAGAGTAGAGCATGGAGGATGCCCTAATATGCTGCTGTTCCAGACATTAATTCTTTTCCCATTGTCGTGGATCCAGTAGCATTCTTTAATAATTTTGTTGATTGAAGCCTTGCATAGCTGCCAAAGAGTAGTGCCTTTTCCCTTCCATTCTCCATCCAACATTTTTGACTTGGGCTTTTTAATGTATTTTTTCCTGAGAACTTCTTTCCACCATTCCTTTTTTCTAGTAACCAGTCTCCAAATTAATTTGGCTCCCATGGATTTACTTGTGAGCTTCGGATCTCTGATGCCTAGACCCCTGTGGCTTTTAGCACGCTTGATAGTATCCCACTTGACCAGGTGGAACTTCTTCATTTGTGTTTTCCCTCCCTGCCAGAGAAACTTTCTGATTTCTTTACATATGCTGGAAATGACCTTCTTCGGCGCTAGAACCATCGAGCTTGTATAAATGGGATAAGAAGATAGAATGGACTGTATTAGAACTGTTTTTCCAGCTAAATTTAGCCATCTCATCCCCAGGGATTGGGTCTTGGCTTTGATTTTCTCAATGACCGAATTCCACATTGAGGAAGTCAGAGATTTTTTGACCACAGGGATGCCCAGGTAGTTGAAATGTGTCTAGTTTGGATTGGTTTTAATTTGAAGAATTTGAGAAATACTGCGAAGAGTGGGAGCAGGACAATTCCAGCTATAGATTTGACACTTGTTTGAATTTGCGGAGCTCCCTGATACTTGAAGAAAGAGGTTCAGGGGGTTGAGAAAGTTTCTAGCAATTTGTGTGGATGCTATTCCGAGGAAGATGGAGTCGTCAGCAAACAGAGCATGATTGATAGCAAGCACACCATTTCTAAAGGAGAGGCCTGGTAGGGAGCCTTCAGATTGGAGCCTAAGCAGTCTTCTACTAAGGGAATCTGCAACCAGAATGTAAAGAAAGGGGGAAAGCAGACACCCTTGCCTTACCCCACGAGAGGCTTTAAAAAACTCAGAGGGTCTGCCATTGATAAGAGGGGCTATCCATGGGGAGGAGATGCAAGCTTGAACTTGGTTAATAAAAGCAGCAGGGAATCCAAATCTTTCCATCACCATAATGATGAAGGAATGTCTTAATCTGTCGAAGGCATTAGCTAGGTCCAGCTTGATGGCCATCCCAGGCTCTCTTCTCTTAGTGCTTGAGTGGATCGCTTCTTGCACTAAGAGGATATTATCACTAATGTGCCTGCCTGAAACGAAGCCACCTTGGTTAGGAGAGATAAGGGAGGGAATAATTTGTTTGATTCTCATAGATAGCACTTTCGAGAAGATTTTGTAGGATGCATTGCACAGAGAAATGGGCCGAAATATTTTAATGGAAGAAGGATTAGATTCTTTTGGGATGAGGGCTAAGAATGTGGAGTTGGAGGTGCCCCCCATGTTACCTTTTGCCATCCAAGATATCAGGCGCATGAGATCTCTCTTTATAAGGGGCCAAAAGGTTCTGTAGAAGCAAATAGGGAAACCATCCGGGCCTGGGGCCTTATCCGGATGGAGGCTCCAGATTGCTTTTTTAACCTCTTCTTCCAATATGGGGGATTCAAGTTGGGATTTTTCCCTAGGGCTAATAAGGGAAGGAATGTCAGAAGCCATTTCTTCCATGAGATCACGAGAGACTTGTTCCTCATCGTTGTATAAATGCTCAAAGAAGTTCCTTACCTCTGCGCTGATAGCTGCCTGTCCTTGTATGACTGAGCCGTCTTCATTCTTGAGTTCTCTTATTGTATTCCAGCGTTGCTTGTCCCTACACTGGTTTTGAAAAAACTTTGTATTCTGGTCTCCCCCTTTGAGCCACAGGATACACGATCGGAGCCTCCATTCCTCTTCTATTTGCCTTAAAATTTTCTGAAGTTTTGTTTCGAGTTCGATTTCTTTGACAAGATGCTCCTTGGTGATCGTGCTTTCCTCCATTTCTGACTGCAGGCGTTCCATCTCTTCTAAGATGAGATCCTTCTGTTTAGCAGGTTCTTGATATTGTGTCTTTACCCAAGCCTTGAGAGCGACTTTCACCCTCTTTAGCTTCTGCTCCCAGATGAAGGCTAGAGTACCCAGAATGAAGCAACGCCAAGATTTGACTATTATATCCTTGGCTTCTTCCGATTCCAGCCATAGTCGATTGAACCGAAATGGAAGAGGCCCCAGATTTTCTTCCGGCGGGAAGAAGAGACAAATTGGCTTATGATCCGAAACTGCCGAGCACAGGAGTTTGACTTCCGGGATAGAGTTAAGAAGATGAGTACTTACCAAAAACCGATCTAGACGAGTAGCGATGTGCCCAGGGCCCACTCGCTTATTGCTCCAAGTGTAAGTGCCATTTTTGGGTTTAATATCTGAAAGTCCTCATTGAGAAATGAGGTCTTCAAGCCACTCCCCAAAAGGGTCCCTTACCTTGGATCCACCTCTGTGCTCGGCTGCCGATAAGGTAGTGTTGAAGTCCCCTGCTATGAAACAGGGAAGGAGCTTTTGTCCTCGCATTACTCCTCTAGCGATGACCAAAAGCTATCCTTCTGCGCGTTCAGGGTTGGGCCATATACATTCCCAATCCAAAACTGCTCTTTGCTTTCTTTATTCTCAAGTTTTATAAGAAGCCAATTTCTATTTTCTACAGCAGAGAGAAATTCGTACTTGTCTGTGTTCCACCAACATAGGAGACCTCCAGAGGCTCCATTAGCATTAGTGGCTATTCCATTCCCTTTTGGCCAGATACTTTTGATGGCCGAAACGCTTTCTTCAACAGTTTTCTTAGTCTCCTGGATAAGAAGGATTGAGGCTGATTCCAAGGATTTGAATCTCTTGATAACTTCTAATTTTTGCATACCGCCCAAGCCTCTACAATTCCAGGAGACTATTTTCATTATTTCTTATGCTGTTTGAGGGCCTTTTCTTTCTCCTTTTTTTCCTCCTTTGCACTCATGAAGTATTTGCTTGCTTGCGAGGTTTTGACCATGAAGTCTAAGTTGGATTGCTTTCCTGCTGCCTTTTCCTTTGCTGCCTCCTGCTCTCGAATGACTTTATTAGTTTTCCTTCCTTTCCTGGAGAGCGGTTCTTGTTCTTCAATGGAGGTATCTGTCATTTCCTCTGTGCTTGCTTTTGCCTTCGATCTAGTGACAGAGCCTTCCGAGATCGTCTCCATCTCTTTCCTGCCTTTGGAGCGCTCAACCTTCGCTTCCTAGGACTTCTGAGGCTGAGCGACTATCTCCGGAGCTTCATTGTCCTATTGCCGTGCTGGATCAGGGCTGTCTTCTTGATTCTCTGGGTTTTCTGCTTGGTTTTCTTCATCCTGCGTCTCTACCTCCAGGGCCGCAAACTTGTTTCCGGGGGGGCTCTTTGGCATGGAGATCTGTTGTTTTTGGGGCTTGGCTGCCTTTTTCCCATTTGCAATATTCCAGCCCTCACTAGGTGGGTTTTTCGGGGAGGGTTTTTCTGGCTTCTTCGGACAAGACTTGGCAAAATGGCCATATTCATGGCAGTATTTACACTTGCAAGGGATTTGCTCATAGTCTACTGTTTGAAGATGGTTCCATCCATCAATGGAAAGCATGATAGACTCTGGAAAACCTTTTTCTAGGTCAACTTCAACACATATTCGGGCGCAGAAAAACATTGGGGCTTTCGGCTCAGACTTATCCACATATTTCCCCAAAGTATTCCCTATTGCTCGAAAATCCTCATCATTCCAACAATGAAGGGGAAGGTGGGGTAGTTTTACCCAGACAGGGATTGCGTTTGGAATATCTTTCTCAGGATTAAAGGACAAATCCCACTTGTTTAGATACATACCTCGAGGGCCCATGAAATATGGCCCATTCCTGAAGATTAGGTCCCGATCCTCCTTTTTTTCAAAGATGAATGCAAAGTATCCTTTTCCACAAAAGATTTGCTGAACTTCTCCCTATATTAGGGTTCTCCAGTTTTTGTTCAACCAGATCTCCACTGATCGGGGGATGGCCAAAGTCTGGTGAATAGGCCAATGAGCCCTTTCTCAGAGAGAGTAACAGCCTTATGCTTAGAAGCGGCAGAACTGAGCTTAACCTTAGGAACATTGGCAAGCTTAACAAATCTGGAGGCAGGGGCCACGACAGGCTGATCACGTGGCAAGGAAGCAACGATGTTCTGGAATCGATCCTCGAAGGAAGAAGGGTCGGGCGAATCTATGGCAGAACCACCGACTAGCGAAGAGAGCCCACTACTGAGCTAGGGTTAGCCGCTCAGAGCAGAACGCGCGCAGAGCCAACTTTCCTCACATTGATAACAAAGGTTTATCAAATTACCAGAAGAAATATTTTCGGAAGAAGGGGCAAAATTTTAGTGAGGCAAAAAAAATTGATTTTTTTAAACTCCAACGGCATGTTAGTCATTGGTATTAGAAAAAATTATTGCATTTTGCATTCAAGATGTTACGATGAACCCATTACTATATTTCCTCATAAAAACATTAAAAAAACAATATATTTATTTTTTAAAATGTTTATATATATATAACAAGTTGTTGTAGATGTAAAATAAAATACACATAATGTTGAAAAATAATTTTAGTATGCATAATGTTTTATATACCAAATAGTACATAAAGATTTAAAAACGTTACCTTGAACACCAGAAAAAAAGTGTCCCACCATCCCATTAATCAAGTGTGACATAAACCTACTAAAAACACTCTATCTTGGATTTTAAGAGCATTGTTTCTTAACTCCATAAAATAAATTAGAAACCAAAATAGAAACCAAAATACCTTAGTTAGAAGAAAGTCTAAAATAAATTAGAAACCAAAATACCTTAGTTAGAAACTAAAGTATAAACAATGAACTTCTAACATATATCAACCATTCAAACTCTTAATTTTTTTTTAAATAAAAAATTAAATTTAAAAAATACATTTTATTTATAACTAAAATATTCAGTACATAAAAAATATATCTAACTTAAAAAAAACTAAACCCCACCCCATTTTTACCTTCTTTATATCTAACTTAAAAAGACTAAACCCCACCCCATCTTTACCTTCTTTATTTTTATGATTTTTTTTAAAGATTCATTTCACTTTTATATTCTTGTCTAAAATGTTTATAAAAACAAAAGAACCCATCTACCTTTAAAATTCAAAGTTCCCACACTCCAAAATATATCTCATAAATCAGATCTTAATTGGCAATGTTTATTACATTGGATTTTTAAAAATATATTATTATTTATTTTTTTCTAATTAAAACTATATTATATTTTTAATTATTAAATTTAATTAAGAGGATAGGTTAGGGGATGTTCATAATCTTGAAAGACAAAAAGAAGAAAAGCACGCTTAGATTATGGGAATATCCACCAATAAGACAACAAAAAATTAGTATATAAAGGTTTTTTTCACGACAATAGTAGAGGACTATTCCATCATTATTAGAGCATTCTCACCTTGAATTATTCCAAGGAACACAACACTGGCTAGAGTTATTCAAAGATCCCTAGACATAGCCAAAGATTTTGCAAGCATACAGTTCTATCAAGAGCAATGATCACAAAACAAAAAGGTAGATATTCAAGCCAAGGATTGTACTTGCAGTATAGAGGCACCTTAAACAAAGGGTATGGGGACATAGTCTGCAAGTCAATCCCATGAACATTGTGATTTGAAGTTTGAGGAATCACACCACTTAAAAGTGAAAGTGCATGATAGCTGAAAAGATAAGGGAAATATATTTCACATGCTCGATATCAATCATTGTACCATATTTTAATATCATAAAGGCTTGAGATATGTTCCATTTTGTATGCATGTATTATCCTGATTTTGACCCCATTGCATTAAAATTGTACATAATGTAAATATCATTATTAAATCATGGTGCGGAGATCAAGGCCAAGGCCCCACCTTCGATTTAGTGTTTTACGTATCAACAGTTAAAATCGATGCATATGGTTTTCGTGCTAGCCAGGTGTTAGTGCTAGAAATTTTTCTCAGACTACTAAAGAACAAACCAACACGATCTCATAAAATAAAATAAAGTAAAACAGGTTTTTAGGGTTTTGGTTGAAAACTTCATCAATCAAGGAGGAAATAAACAACAACAAGATAATATAGAACTAAATCATGCAAGTTGGATAAACTGGGGATCAAACACATCCCAATAAGCCATAAACATTACACATGAAAACTAATTCCATGCACAGGCTACAAGCATTTACATGAATAAACCTTTAAACAAGAAATGAAATTGTAGACTGAGCAATCAACCAGATCAAAAATGAAAAAACATGATAGGTAAAAGGGCTTATCAGTTTATATATAATCAATAACAATCATCCACTTACATAAGAGTTATAAGTGCTAGCTTAAGAAATCAAAGCTCCAAAAGCCTCTCCTTGAATGAAAAATCCCACCCCAAAACTGTATGTTTGTCTTCATTTTATCATTACAAAAGTAAAGTAGTTCCATAACTACCTTCTAGGTCAAAATTTGAAACAGTTACATCAATTAGTTACATGATAACTCAAAATCTTTAAAGATAATTAACCCAAAAATAGCAAATCGAATTTGGGGAAATTTGGCGAATTTCTGGAAATTTGGGTCTCAAAGACTCCTTCATATCCCTTGATCCAAGACCCCTGTGCAAAAACTGAGAGAGGTTTTTTTAAATACGTATGTTGTGAACAAAAACCTCTCTTGGTTTTTCAAAATTACTCTTCAATTGATCATAATACGTGCTGACAATTGGTGACTAAAACGGGAAATTATTAAATAATTCAAACCCTGAAAAATAGGCCACAAAGATGAATTCAAATATCTCAAATGATAACAGCTGTTGCAAAACGGAGAGAGGTTTTTGTAAATGAGTCTGTTGTGGACAAAAACCTCTTTTTATTTTCCTGAATTCATTTCCATATCCTCGTAATATGCTCCCAATGACAATGACAAAAACAAGAAAAATAGAGCTGCTACAGGAATCTCCTCATGAAAATATTTGACAAAGGACTAAAAAATGGGAGTTAGATTATAAATTAAAACTTGGAATAAACTTTTATTATAATTTTTTGAAAACTTAAAGATGTACATATTAACTAATAAGCCCAAAAGACAAACCTTAAAACTAAAATAATGAAATAATTCAACCATTAAAAGCATTAAATCTAACCAAAATTATTGATTGTCCAAAATTCTTAAAATCAACATAAAATGTAAAATCATTTTAAACCAACGGTTGAAAATTAGGACAAAAAAAATAGATAAACTAAGAACAAGATCTAGTTAAAACACCAGGCACATTATAAATTGAGACATCATGTAAATATGCAATTTAATAAAATACCCACAACTATCTTTGCAATGCAACAAGAGATGGGGACATGATTTCACAAGGAATAGGGAGGGAAATTATTCAAACCCTTGAACCAATAGTGTAAATCCATATGTTAATGAGAAAACCCATAACTCTCAACTACCCATTTTCTCTTTTGTGCCCAATCGTCTATTTCTTCCAAAAGTTGGTTGAGGTAGTTAATGCCTTGGGAATGGAAGAGTATGGAGTCAAAATTCATATTGGGGAAGCCATCAGTTTTGGAAAAACGTGTTTTTGCTTATTGGGCAAGTAAATACCTAGAAATGCATGCCCATTCCATTCATCATTTTATGTTTCTCTTCCTCGCGCAGCTGGAGCAGCTGGGGCATTTTCCTTCACATTTTTATGTTGTTCCCCTCATCTATCCATGCTAGGAAATCCATTTTTGTATTGCAAAGTGGCTAAGAAGCAAAGATTCATGATTTGGGGGTTTATAGAGGTCGTTTTTTCTCCCATAATGCCCATAGAAATTTTCTGAATCCAAATTCACAATTTAAGGGTTTGTAGAGGTCGTTTTTGCCTAAAATTGTGTTCTGAAACTGAATTGCTCACCCAAGGTCAATTTTCCCATTTACTAATCAGTTTTTGGTTTCCAACACATTCTCCTTCATGCCCAACATTTGTATTGTTGTTTTTATGTGCATCATTGTTTTGGTATGAAAGACTGAGGAGTGGAAGAGGCCCATAATTGGCTTGGTAAACCTAGTGAAGAGAGGAACCTCACAAAGAGATCAAGAGGGGCCAGCTAATCTTCTATGCACACCTTGAAGAGAATTGGAAGGGAAGGTATGGCCTGAGGGACTGTGTAGTAGTGAAGGGAATACTTCCTTGTGTTGGGTGTGTAGGTATTGTGGATTCCAAGCTAAATATATCTTGTGCGGGTGTCCATAGATCTGTGGTTGAGCTCACTAGCTTAGAAATTCTCCCTTTCCACTTCCTTAGCATCCTGATAAACCCAACTGTAGATTGGATTGGATGAGTTTTGATATGTATTTGGCTATGTGTGAGCCTGTTGAGCCCTAGTTCCTCGTGGAAATCATGCCTAGCTCGGGGGTGGAAGTTGTGCTGAGAGATTGATAAGCACAGCTGGCCTATGGTTGGGTGGAATGTTGTAGTGACATAGCTAGTTGCGGGGCATCTTAGTTTCAAGATAAGTATTCTCTATGTATTTAATTCTGCAATGTATTTTCTTTATGAATTATTATGAACATGATGAATGTGTTGAAATGTATTTTCTTCCGTTGTATTTGCATTCGTTATACATCTGTATATATGTTTTATTTTCAATGCAATTTTTATTATGTTCATGGGGCTAGATCCTCGATTAAGATATTAGCGTAACAGTCATGTCCTCTCCATCTACGAGATGAGGGGCGGGGAAGTGACAATGCATGTGATTTTTCACTCTACTTGTTGGAAGTGAGTGTATGGTTTTAGTTGGGAGCTAAGTATTTTCTTTATTTAGGTCAAAGGACAAACCTATTTGATGATCCAAGGATCCTACATATCTCCCTAATTCATGCATCCTAGAATATAATGGCACATTTCCATTACATTCATAGTTGGTATGTACCCTATGACTTTATCTAGACTAAAATAGGGCTCAAGCAATGTGAGATGGAAATGGAAGAAACCAGGGAAGTTGCAAGGATTGTGTCTATGAAATGATAGCATTATCCAGATGAATGGTAGGAGAACTGTCTGATAGAGAATCAAGAGAAGAACAAAGCAATGATAATGTCAAGTTCTTTATTCAATCACACTCATAAAGACATTTCAAACTAGTGGAATCTCCATAATTTATTGGCACTAGGTTCAACAAAATATTAACACATTTGGCTATTCCTATTGAGGAAGACACTCCTCCACCCTTAGCTTGCATGGTATTTGGACTCGCCCTTGTAGACTTTGACAAAGTCAAGGAATACACTAAAGAAGCAACCTAACCTCTAAGAAAGGTATTCAAGGTGGAGGGAGCAACACTACAACAAAACAGGGCAATAACACCATCTTTTGCTTCGCTTTTTAATGTATATTTTTCAACTTTGGCCTCATTAGTGGGCACTAAATACGACAGTACGTGACATTTTGAATTTGCACCGACTTCTGTGTAGAGTTTAGCACTAAGTTTGTTTTGCGCCTTATTTAGCATTAGGTTTGTCTTCCCTATTATTATTGGGTAAGACTTATGAGTTTGCTTCCATTTTGACTTCCTTATTAGCACAGAGTGGTGCTTCTTGTAGCGTCAAGTTTTGCTTCCTTTTAGTGCCAGGTTTTACTTCCTTTTTAACGCCAGGTTTTGCATCCATTTTTGCTTCCAATATGGCTTCCATTATTGGTTCCTTTTTTGCTTCTAATATTGCTTCCTTATATCTTTCTTTTTTTCTTCCAACAATGATTCCATTATAGCTTCCATTTTTCTTATGGTATTGCTTCCATTTTATCTTCCACGTTTCCTTTTGATGTGATGTTGGGTTCTTCTTATTATTTGGCATCTAATTTTGCTTCTTATTTAGCACCTGGTTTTGCTTCCTTTTTAGCACCAGGGGTTGCTTCTTTTAGTGTCGGGTTTTACTTCCTTTTTAACGCCACTTTTGCTTCCAATATGGTTTCCATTATTGCTTCCTTTTTTCCTTCTAGTATTACTTCCCTTATAGATTCCATTTTTTCTTCCAACATTGAATCCATTATAGCTTCCATTTTTGCTTTTGGTATTGCTTCCATTATAGCTTCCATGTTTGCTTTTGGTATTGCTTCCATTATAGCTTCCATGTTTGCTTCTTATGTGATTTATATTTTTGCGTCTTAATTAACACAGACTCTTTTTCTTCTTATTTAGCGCTTGGTTTTGCCTCATTTTTAGCACCAAGGTTTGCTTCCTTTTAGTGTCGGGTTTTGCTTCCTATTTAGCACCGACTTTTGCTTCTTATTTAACACCCAATTTAGCTTCCTATTTAGAGCCACAAATAGCACCTAGTTTGGCTTCCATTTTCATGCCACTTTTTGATTCCATTTTAGCAACTCATGTTGCTTCTTTTATAGCTTCCACTTTATTAACTTCAATTAAATTAAAGAAATATATCATTGTTCTTAAATAACATATATCATTATAAAAAACCAGAGATCACATTTCAAATTTATAGCATAACATTTATAATAAAAAAATTAGGGAAATTGACAAGATCCATACAAACTAGCAAAATCATCATACTTATTAGATATCCATCCAACAAACATCTCCGACTTCTAGTATATATAAATTAACAATATAATTCTTACAACACCGTCATCGTCATTAATTATAACAAGTGAAAGTCTAATATACCATTACATCAATTTGATTTCATGGACGTCATTATAGAGATTGTAAAAACAACAAGTCAATACCAGTATCATAAGAATCAAGATTTTAGTAATTTCAATTAAATAGATGAAATATATCATAATTCTTAAATAACTTAGATCTATCTAAAAAACAGATATATCATTTCAAATTTATAGCATAACATTTATAAAGAAATTTAATGGAAAATGACAACTTTCAACTAGAATAATCATCATACATAGTAAATATCCATAAAAAAACATCAAAACCTTCCAATATATATAAATTAACAAGATAATACTGATAGCATCAGCATCATCTATAATTAAAACAAGTGGAAGTAAAAAATATGGTTCGATCAATAACATGTCAAACTGATATAAATAAAAGTCAAAATGATATAGGTATCATAATGACATAAGAACAACAATCCATGATAGAATTCAATATGAGCAATGTCACTAACTTGCACTAGAAACATCAACATCATCCTCATGGAAACCCTCCTCATCGTCATCGTCATCTGCATCATCATCTTCATTGCCACCTCCTAGATCTGATCTAGACTTAACATACTCTGGATATTCATCTATTGGATCATCCAATCTAGTTTTCTAAAAAAAGACATTCAAAATTAAAAGTTAGTATTAATTTCATGTCATAAATCATAATTGTGCTATATTGCTAATATTACAGCATATGGAAGTGAGCCATAATCATATTAGATCGTATGAAAGTGGGCCATAATCAAATATGCAATAAGTTACAATTAAGATGCCATTCCAATTATGTGAAGGATGCAACAATTGTAATAAATGTTAGTAAAGATCATAAAAAATTACAATACAAGTTAAATTAGCTATCAATTAGAAAGTGTATTACATAACCTTATGTCTCAACTCTCTCATGTCATTATATAAAAGTTTGTTTTCCAACATTGAATTTGCAATATATGGAAGTCTACAATCAAATAGAATTATAGATGCCATAATTCAATTCAATAGACAAATACAATCTTAAACAAAAGTTTACAATCAAATCCATCATATATGTACATACCACACTCATAACTGCTAAATCTATGGGTCATGCAGGCTAGTGAATACAAATCATAATTGTGGACTGCCATAAAGGCATAACCATAGTTTCATATTTCCATTAAATGTACAGTTGCAATTCATAGTGTCAATAAATGTTGAGTCATGGTTCCATACTATCAATAAATATAAAGCGTCATATTTTATCAAAAAATTCAATGCCATATTTTAGTGTTACTTAATAGATTTTTTTTCCTATTGTACTTCCAATGAATGTAGGGTCTTAGATTTTTTCTTCATTTCCTATTGTACACTTCAATTATTCACCATTTACATTCTAGGTTTTCTAGGGTTAGGGTATCAATTTTTTGTGTGTTGTGTGGATTGGTGCTTCAAACCCTAGATATCTCAAATCTTAATAATGAACAAAGAGTATTGTGAAAAATCCCATAAAATATACTTGTGCTTTTCATTTGTATTTTGGGAAAACCCTAGGTAAATAAGGTTAAGAAAATATGTCACTTTCATTTGATATGTAAAGAGGTTAAAGTTGGGGTCGCTAAGTTATTTTTGTCTTACAAGGCCATCATCAAACCATAGGGTATCAAAATTTGGATTAGTATTGCATGAGAGACGCCTATTTTATCCTCAACAAGTTTTTTAGGGTTAAATACCTTGTTGGTATGCATTTTTGCAAACTTGTAAGAGCCAACAAAACCTCACCTTGTTATCCCATTCCATCTCCCAAATCCCTCATCAACCTATATCCCATCCTTCTACTGGCCAAGCCATCCAAAATACATCATTTCCTAACCCTTATATGCCCTAGATCCATCTTCAAAAACAGTGTCCTACCATACATTCCAAATCATATCTAATGTTCATCATTAGATGCCCAATCTATTAAGTTTTAAAGCATACCAACCCTCGAACCATAAAATTACCAACATCTTTTTTCTTTGGCCTTAGCAAACTCATTATCCTTCTTATCCTTGGTCGATGTTTCCCTCATACTACCCTAACATTGGATATCCACATTCTTGCACCCATATATCATCCTAAACACACCCCACAATATTGTCATACAAGCCTACCTAGCCTTTACCTATAACAACGTTGAGCATTTGTCTATCATTTTGGGCTTAAAATATTGTTTTGAGGTGCATTTCCCTTGATAATATGAACAAATCAATCCTAAATAATGAAAAGGGGCCCAACATAAAAAAAAACAAACATAACTTCAAGTTGTTAAGAGCTTGGACCTGACCCAATAAAAATATGTATATAATATAAGAGACATTTTCAAAAATAAAATATCATTTATCATGCCTTCTCATGGAGAAAAGGAGATGATGGTATTTGGGATGTGCTCCCTAACACTATAAGCTTACATATGGAATTGTGATGAGTTCCCTAACTAAGTATTTTTAATTTAAAAGCATATAAATGCCAATATATGCATTGGCCGAGGGAGCATGGTTGGAAGAGTGGGAGTTCCCCTCCAAGTTTAGTTGAAGATTAAAGAAATTAAGGGGCATTTAAATACAAGGTTTATCATCTTTATTTTATTTTTCTTGGGTTTATTTGACGACTGTAAATTACTTGTACAAATATGCTTGTGGAGTCTTTGAAGAAGGGAAAGTTTCTTCCAATAAGAAGATGTTAGGGTTGAGGTGAAACCTTTCCTTTGTCTTATTGTAATCTTTGTTAGGATTGAGGTGAAACTCAAGTAAAAGGAATTCCCTTTTATGTAACACCTCGGTTTTGACACAGTTTGCATTAAAAATGTATATGATGTTTATATTGTATTTAATCGTGGTGTGGAGCTAAAGGCAAAAGCACCACCATTGATTTATCTTTAATATGGTTCGACGATTAAAATCAATGCCGATCGTATTTTTTGCTATCCGACACATTATAATTTTTGGACATCATGTAAATATGAAATTTAATTAA
Source organism: Pseudotsuga menziesii (assembly GCA_001517045.1). Lineage (NCBI taxonomy): Eukaryota > Viridiplantae > Streptophyta > Pinopsida > Pinales > Pinaceae > Pseudotsuga > Pseudotsuga menziesii. The sequence goes on from LPNX011026430.1 coordinate 33,372, forward strand.
AAACCCACAACCAACTATGTCAATGCAACAAATAATGAGATGGGGGCGTGATTTCCTAAGGATAAGGGGGGAGGATATTTAACTTCTGAGCCAATAGGAAAAATCCAAATGTCAATAAAAGAACCCAAAAGGGTTGGAAACTACTTTCTTGTCTTATTCAACCAACCACTTAACTCTCTAATGAGTATTTGGGAAGTTATTTCCTTGGGGAAAGGGGAGTATGGGTAGTCGTCAATTCTGGCAGGGCTGTCAGACTTTGACCACATACTTGCCCAAGGGAGATCTCTCACCCATTACCCTCACGTGGAGGAAGGGAGACACATTCTTCACTCACGAAGGTACTCACGGCTTACCCTCATGTACTGGCAACCGCATTTTTCCTCATGCACGTAGGAAGTTGATTTCCTCATGTGGGATTTCCATTCGGGGAGCAATCTGTTTTTCCCATTCACGTTTTTGCAGGTTCTGGAGTTTTCCCATGTCTAGGAAGTCAATTGGGCAAAGCTCAATGCTTGGGCTCTTTGTCTGAGGGATTTGTTGTTGTTCATCCTCATTACCCGACTGAGGAAAACCATTTTTGTGTTGCACAATGAATGGGAGAAGAGACCAGCGATTTATTGGGTGTTGTTGAGTCTGTTTTGGCCATATTAGGGCCAAAATGTCCTTGGGAATCGAATTGTCGTTAGGGGGCTGTTTTCACCCATCTTGGAAATTCGTTTTGTTTCCAAAACTATTTTCCTCAACCTAAAAATTGTGTATCTTGTTGTGTATTCATCTATGATTTGGTCTAAACTGAATTGGGAGTGGAAATGGGGTCTGACCAGCTTGATAAACCTAGTGTGTGAAGGAACCTCACAGACAGATCTAGGGGGCTGGTTTTCTTCTTTGCACACCCTGAATAGCGCTGGAAGGAAAGGCATAGAGCGAGGGACTCTGTAGTAGAGAAGGGGATGCTTCCTTGTGTTGGGTGTGTAGATGTTCTAGAAGCCAGACTAAATCTGGTGCAGGTGTCCATAGCTTTGTGGTCGAGCTCACTAGCTTAGTTTGGATGAATTTTGTGGTATCCTTGGCTATGTGTGAGCCTGCTATTGTTCCTTAACCCTTGGGGGAATCATTCCTTGCTTGGGGGTGGCAGTGTTGTTGAGAGATTGATGAGCACACTGGCCTATGGTTGGGTGGAACGTTGCAGTGACATAGCTGGTTGCGGGACGAGCTTCGCTTCCAAGATAAGTATTCTTGTGTTTAAATATTTGTATTTACATTTGATAATGAATTACAATGAACATGTGAATGAATGGAATGGATTTTCTTCCGTTGTGTGTTAAATATTTATGCATCTTTGCATGTTATTACTTCAATGCATTTCATTTTATGTTCATGGGGCTAGTTTTCCCGGGATTAGATAGCAACATAGTCGCATCCTCTCCACCGGGATGAGGGGTGGGGACGTGACATTTTACAAGGTGCAATTTCAATGTGGAATTCTAAACTTCTATCTTGTCACAATTTTCTACCAATGTGATTATCATTTTTTCCCTAAATGCAATCAAAATCATGATACATTGCACATTGTTTTTAACACTTCATCTTAAACCACATATCTGATCACCCAAATCCATAAGATCTGACATGTTTTTTTGGGAAAAGAATACATGGACACACTGTCCACATGAAATCAAGATAGGGTTTTAAAAATCGATCCCTAAATCCAAAAGTTGCATTGCCTTTACTCAACAAAACCCTAGTTTGAAAATTGCAGCACAGAACGCGTTCTTGCCCATGGATCCATAAAATAGGGGTGACCCTATCTAGATTACCATGTTAGGATTCCAACAATATTGATCGTTCATTAATCAGAATGTTGGTTTTCATTTTATCATGGGTTGCAACTCACATCGAAATGTCATTCAAAGACATTTGGTGGATTTTGGCATGGGGAAAAATAACCCAACCGTTTATCATTTTTAAAATTCGTAAGCTCCTACATGTTTGTTTGGGAAAGGAATACATGGACACAATATCTAGATGACCTGAAGGTAGGGTTTTCAAAATTTGATCCCTGAATCCAAAAGTTGCATTACCTCTAACTAATAAAAACCCTAGTTTATGTAATCTTTCAGTACATCAAGTAACAAGATCGTGGCCATGAACCCATGCAACATGCAATAGTGGTGAACATATATGGATTCCTGTGTCACAAATCCAATGAACTTGATTGATTATTCGTTGGATTATTGGTTTTCATTTTATTGCAAGTTGCAACTCACATCTAAAATTCATTCGAAGACATTTTGTGAATTTATCGCATAGCATAAAGATTATACCATACAACATTTTTTAACTCTGTAAGCTCATACATTTTGGTTTGGGAAAGGAATACATGGACATACTCTCCATATGATCCCAAGGTAGGGTTTTCAAAATTCGACTCCCAAATCCAAAAGTTGCATTTCATCTATTGAGCAAAACCCTAGTCTGCAAAATTGTGGAATATAAAAAGTTCTTGTCAATAGATCCATGATATAGGGGTGTCACTAGTTGGATTTCCATGTCATGAATCCATCAGAGTCCTTTCTTTCATTTTGTAGTGAGTTGAAGCTCGCATCCAAAATTCATTCAAGTACATTTGGTTTGCCCTGGCCATGGCATGAAAACCAATATGTTTGATGTTTTTAAAATATGTAAACTCCTACATGTTTGTTTGGGAAAGGAATACATGGACACACTCTCAATTGGACCAAGGTAGAGTTTTCAAAATTTCACACTTGAATAAAAAAGTTGCAATGCCTCTTACTAAGAAAAAACCTACTTTAAAAAATTGTCAAGTACATCAAGTTTGTGGCCATGAACCCATGGGATAGGAGTACCCCTAGATGGATACCATTGTCACGAATCCAATGGACTTGGCTGGTCATCCATCATAGTGTTGGTTTTTATTTTATTGTGAGTCGCAACTCTCATCCAAAAGTTATTCAAGGACACTTGGCGGATTTGTCCTAGGGAAAAATAACAAAACCATTTAGCATTTTTAAAATATGTAAGCTCTTGCATGTTTGTTTGGGAAAGGATCACGATGTATCTGTAGAGAACCTTCTTGTTCCTCTTATACTTCTCACGTGGGATATTTTTGGAGGATTGTTTCTAAGGTTTATCTTCTTCACCCTAGTCAGGCATGAACTTTTCTCCATCCATGTCACCTTGAATGAACCCTTGAGGAGTGATGTTTATCATTGGTTCAGTGGTCTTACAAGCCTAAATTTAGTTCTTCCCTAATTCAACATACCCTAATTCTATTTTATACTTACCTACCTTGAGGTCCTGTAAAACCAAGAAACAAGATGGTGATGTCCTCAGGGATTGACAATGTTTGAGGGACTTGCAAGGTGAAGGGAGTCGCATCCCCTAGGTAGGGTAGACGAACATAAAATAGGTGGTGAGTAATTGTGTTCTGGATTATTAGGCTGATATTATTTAGTTATTATATTTCTGAGTGCCCCTCCTATGGATTCCTTGGCCTCATCTCGGGGTGACCTATCCAAGAAGAATTTGGCTTGGAAGTGCCTAAGGTTGGGTGGTACATGGACCCATTGATGTTAGTTGCATATTGATAAGATATGTGAATTGTTTTATGTTATTTTACATGTTAATATTTTTTTCTTCATTCTTATATTGCACCCTTGCTGGCTTTTATAAACTCTGTTGAATAACTACACAATTTGTTAATGATCGGATGCAGGATCAGATGGTTTTACACTTAGAATTCACTGGCAATCTTATTTTTTTCATATCTGATTTTGATGGCAGATTACATATCTCTTACTCATGATTATTTGTTGTTTTTTAACTTGTAAATGTGCCCTCAATGGATGATCTTATTTGTGAATGAATTCGTAGTTGAAATGATGACTTTTCATAACACTAGTTGAGTAGTTTTTGCTTCAAAACTTGAATGCATCGATTATTTTCATTAGATATGATTTCCTTATGTTTTATGGTTGTACATTATTATTCTATTTCACCCTTTATGGATGAAATGAGCCCCTAGGAATTAATGAAATCCGTGTTTAAGTCTACAAATTAAAATTGTTATGAATTTGGCTATTATCTCACTAGTTTATGCTTGGAAACTTGATTGCAGTGATTACTTTGAAAGATATGATGGTTTATACATGCTTACTTGCTGTAAATAATAATGATAATGTTCCCTTTATGGATTTAGTGTGCCCTAGTTTATGCTTGAAAACTTGATTGCAGTGATTACTTTGAAAGATATGATGGTTTATACGAGCTTACTTGCTGTAAATAATAATGATAATGTTCCCTTTATGGATTTAGTGTGCCCCAAAGTATGATGTACTCTTTATCCTAAGCGTTCAAATGAATTTGATATGATTTGTTGGTTATTCCTTGAACTGGTTATGGATTTAAAGGCCAATGGTAGATATGATTTTTCGTATAAGTTAATGGTTGTAGATGGAAGCTTCTTACCTGTTATAATTCCTGGTTAATTGTATGTAGACAATAGATTCATATCTAATCTGATAGGTGATGTGAAACTATTAAAGAAAGTGTCATAATTTTGATTTATGGAAGTGTCGTAATTGCATAGATTAACTATCATAAAATCTGAAATGTAATTGTTTACAAAGAAGTCCGTAAATCTGATTTGAAAATGTTACAAGGATGTTCATGGCTGCTTGTAAATGTTATTTAATTATTCTCATTTTCATATTAGACACTTGTGCAAATTTGGTTAAATTATCATGCTCACGTATCTATGCATCTGCATGAGCATTGGGAAAAATTTAATTGTATTAAAAGTGTCGCAATTATTTTAAAGGAGGGATGTTTTAATTTAATGAATCTAGGCATGTTAGCTTTTCCGATATGACCTTATACCGCTATGAAAAATATTATATCAACCTTTCCCGTGGGTTCTCGAGTGCATTCGGGCTTGGTTTTGGGGTCGGGGCCATTACAATTATCTTGAATGGACTTGTTGCTTATTGGAGGTCTTTTGTTCGAGGTGTCTATTCTCATGAGAGTTTGAATTCTTTCATAAAGATTTGAGATGATATGGTGAATGAGGAAATTAGGTTGGATTTGTGTATGGAGGAGCCAGGGGAAGTAAAATAAATTGTCCTTGTATCATGAATCCAACCTTAGGTTGGATTTGAGTATGGAGGAGCAAGGGGAAGTAAAATAAATTGTCCTAGTAGTTTCTTGTATTATGAATCCAACGGACTTGACCATTCATCCATCATAGTCTTGGTTTTCATTTTATAGTTAGTTGTAATTCGCATCCAAAAAATCATTCAAGGGCATTTTTACAAATTTGTCCCAAGGCATATAAAGCAAACTATTTAACATTTTTAAAATTCATAAGCTCTTGTATGATTGTTTGGGAAATTAATACATGACACACTCTCTATGAGACATCAAGGCATGGTTTTCGAAATTGCACCCCCTGATCAAAAAGTTGCATTGCCTCTTACTAAGAAAAACCCTAGTATAATAAATTGGCAAGTACATCAAGTTCATGTCGATGAACCCATGGGATAGGGGTGTACCTAGATGGATTCCCATGTCATGAATCCAATGGGATTAACTGTACATCCATCATAGTGCTTATGTTCATTTTATCGCGAGTTGCAACTCACATCCGAAAGTCATTCAAGGACATTTGGAATATTTCTCCTAGGGAATATAAACCAAACCAAGCAGGATTTTTGAAATCCATAAGCTCGTGCATGTTTGTTTAGGAAATGCATACATAGACACACTCTCCATGTGACCTCAAGGTAGGGTTTTTTAATTTCGACTCCCGAATCCAAATGTTGCATTTCCTATATTGAGAAAAACCCTAGTTTCCAAAATTGTGGAATAGAACAAGTTCCTGTCAATGGATCCATGGGATAAGGTTGTGGCTAGCTAGATTCGTATGTCACAAATACAAAGTATTGAACCTTCATCCATAGAATTCCTACTTTTTGTTTTTTATGAGTTGCAACTCACATCCAAAACTCATTCAAGGACATTTGCCAAATTTGTCCCATGGAATAAAAACCAAAGAATTTGACGGTTTTAAAATCTGTAAGCTCTTGTTTTTTGGGGGGTAAGGGATACATGGACACCCTCTCCATGGGACCTCAAGGCAGGATTTTAAAAAAATTTCCCATGGACCAAAAAGTTGTATTGCCTCTTATTAAGAAAAACCTTAGTTTAATCAATTTTAGAGTACATCAAGTTTGTGGCCATGAACCCATGATCTAGGGGTGCCCCTAGCTGGATTCCCATGTCACAAATCCAACAATATTGATCATTTGTCCATCAGAGTGTTGGCATTCATTTTATCATGAGTTTCAACATACATCCATAAGACGTTCAAGGGAATTTGGAATATTTCTCTCAAGGCATAGAAACCAAACCATGAAACTTTTTTGAAATCCGTAAGCTCATGCACGTTTTTTGGGCAAGGAATACGTGGACACACTCTCCACATGAACCATATTTTATTACACAATTGGAGGGTTAATATCTAGTGAAATCCCATCTTGTTACTTCCATCCAAGTTAGAGGGTTATTCAAGGTTTCATTAATGATAAAGGTTTGCTAAGGACTTAGTTTTGTTATATTCTTAGGAAATTTCATTTTCCATATTTATCCTATTTTCTAGGATCCGTGTTTCAAGGGACTGCATATCAAAGAATTCTACATAGTATTAGTCCTTAAAATCTCATGATTTTGATGATCCTTTTTCAATTGACATGCAAGTTGTTTCATGACAATGCTTTTTCTTAGCATTTTGGTTCTCAATGATTACATGTCAATGCCCATCATATATTGGGGTTCCTTGAAAAAAACAAGACTGTTTATTTTTTTGACATGTAAAACATTGTTATTTTTATCAATCTCTATTTTAATATGTGTTATATTTGGCATCAATTTAATAACAATTCCATTTATTTTCCATATTTCCTATTTTTAGGAGTCAAGTTGCTAATTTTGGAAGGTCTATATTTAACATTTCAATTTATAGTACATACATGTTTTGATGTCATGTTTGCAACATGCAATGCTTAGGGGATTCCAAGTTGTAGTTGGAGCATGATGAGTATGTCCGACTCTTAAAAGTATGGCATTGAGCAGTTACGATATGTGGAATATGCATGGAAGATACATAAAGGGTATTGTCATTTGCATGAGGTTCTAGAACATTATTTACCTAAAATCTAAATCAATGTTGTTGGATCATATGGAATCCCAAACCCTAACTCACCTTGTCTAGCTTCACTTGTCATTCTAAAGAATTTTTTTATTTTGCAAAAAACATAAGCCACATTGTTATTTGTGTCAAGCAAAACCTTAATTTTAATTCCTATTTATGTATAGAAAAAACTAAATTTGCACGGTGCATCATTTTTTGAGATTCAATTTCTTCCACAAACAAAGTCTCTATGTTTATGCAGTGTAGTTTCCACCACTTCATATTTTCTACACTATAGAGAACAAAATATATACCAAGCTTGTTGGATCCTACACCCATACGATCACTAATGCATAATTTCCTATCTAAACCACCCAACACCATGGATGTTTCTACGCCATCTTAGTCATCTTGAAATTCCACACACATATACAAATTATTTAGGTTCTCAAGTATAATGCCATGTATAATAATGTCCTTTCATGAGATTTGGATCTCCTTATCTATAATACTATTGAGCCTTGAAACCATTGATGGATTCATGACTTATGCCAATAACATGTGTTATGTATCATATATACATGTGCATCAACCTTCTCCATTGAATTAGGTATCAAACCTTCCTAACAAAGGCATGAAAGTGGATATATAGAATTCTATGAATACTACCTTATCTTACCTTGACATTTGGTCATAGCACGGTTGAGAATGTGTCAATGGATACCTCTAAGTTCAAGTATTCCAAGTGATGCCCTCTTGTTTTATCCTGTGAGCATGGTTTAAGATGGTGCCTATGGGATGGTATTTGCAACCCTACTTTCATTATGTAGAATATACCTCCACTAATTACTTGCCTACATCAACCCCAACACTCCTCCACTATGTTTTGCATATGAAGCGTCCCTTCAATTGGAGAAGTTTTCCATACGGAAATTATCCCTTAGGTTTTACCTTGATTCCAAACATATTCATTAATGCTACATGTAAGGATATATTGATGAAAATGGGAGAAACATAGAATCCTATTGAAACGTTTCCACTAATATTCTTCATGCATGATCTACATGTTACAAAAAGCGATAAAAATTTAGAGAATTCATCCCTAGACATGGTTGCTAAATCCTATAAGGTTATCATCTGAACCACTATTTTAACTCATCACTCATTTCTAAAGAGAATCATAATGATTGATACCATCCTGAAAAAAATTCCTATACAACCTTTTGGAACCATTTGGAACCATAGGTCATTATCTTAGGCTCAAAAAAACTTGTCCATGTTGAAGTTGAAGCATTTCATGAACTATCATGGCAATATATGCACACACATATTTAGTCACATGGTTGTGTATTTAGTTATACATGGCAATTCATCTCCTAAGTATCTATTGGGTCAATGAAACATTGATAGAGGAAGCTTTGGTGAATACTCCCCTTTTATTGTCAGAGTGGTTTAAATTGGAATGGAATCATAGCATTGTGTCCTAAATATGATGTAGCATACAATTATTTTAGGGAAGAATAAATATGGGGAAAAGGGAACTTTTCAAATGGTATTTGAATGTGCGGACATAACATATGGATAATATTTACACATAAATAAATAGAAGGATACATTGGCGTTGATTAAAATAAACATAGTGAATTGACAAAGAAAAGGAAGTACAACAACCCAATCGACACACACAATGATAAAAAAAAAGGCATGAAACTGACAAAGAAATTCCCTACTCCAAAATGGACACATGGACGATTTTTTTTTAAACACCACATAGGAGGAAGATAGTGGCTCAATACCAACAAATCCCGAGCCTAGTATGATGCTATGCAATTGAGGTAAAGGAAAAAGTTTAACCTTAGTGTCCACTTCAAGTGACCTCAAACTAATGCACAAACTAAATGTTGTTCATGTCACCCTACATCGTCCCGTCCTCACAAAAATACCATATGTTTATATTTATGCACATTGATTCCACATCCTCCATGATTAACAAATATCCCAAGTGCCCTTAAATTAAGCGTCAATTATAGTCATTGATGGATGGGTATAAAACATGCACAACTCTATATGAAGCATAATGTATCTAGCTCTAGGCGTATGGTTTTTGTTTAATTTTTGTGCACAATGTATCTAGCTTCATGCATGTGGTTTTCATTTAATTTTTTACCAATGTGCATCCTAGAGCATGCATTTTACTGAGCAGTTCATAGATTGACTCTAAAGCATTTTTTTTTTGAAAAACTATCATCATGGCAAATTCGTTGCGGGAAAATGACACATCATTTTAGGAAACCAAAAGATTTTTGTGCAAAATGTAATTTACTTTAGTATTGTGGTTTTACTTTCAATTTTTTACCAATGTGAATCTCGGGGCATGCATTTTACTGAGCAATGCATAGCCTAATTCTAAGCATAAGTTGTTTGAAAAGTTTCCATCTTGGCAAATTCATTGGGGGGAAATGACAGATCATCTTAGGAAAATGAAAGAGGTTTTTGTGCACAATGCACCTAGATTTATGCATGTGGTTTTCCTTTCAATTTTTTTACCAATGTTCATCTTGGGAGTGAATTTTGCTGAGTAGTGCATAGCTTGACTCTAAGCATAAGTTTTTTGAAAAACTACAATCTCAGCATATTCATTGCAAGAAAATTACACATAATTTTAGGAAACAGAAAGATGTTTTTAAAAAAATGTATCTAGTTTCATGCTTATGGTTTTAATTTCAATTTTTGACGATTTTGAATCATGGAGCATGCATTTTACTGAGCAGTGCATAGCTTGATTCTGAGCATAATGTTTTTGAAAATTTTCCATCTTGACAGATCTATTTTAGGAAAATGACACTTCATTTTAACAAACTGAAAGAGGTTTTTGTGCACAACGTATCTAGATTAGGCCCATGGATTTAGTTTTAATTTTGACCAAACTACATCCTAGGGCATGCATTTTACTAAGAAGTGCATAACTTGACTTTAAGCATAAATTATTTGAAAAATTTCCATCTTGGCACATTAATTGCAGGAAAATTACACATCATTTTAGGAAACCGAAAGCAATTTTTACGAAAATGTATTTAGCTTCAGGCCTATAGTTTTACTTCAAATTTTTATCAATGTACAACCTAGGGCATGCATTTTACTTAGCAGTGCACAACTTGACTCTGAGCATAATTTGTTTAAAAAACTACCATCTTGGCAGATTCATTGCGATCAAATGACACGTCATTTTAGGAAACCAAAAAAGGTTTTTGTGTAGAATCATCTAGCTTCATAATTGTGTTTTTAATTTTAATTTTTAACCAATGTGTATGCTAGTGTGTGTAGTTTCTTGAGTAGTGCAAATCTTGACTCTAAGCATAAGTTGTTTGAAAAACCACCATCTTGGCAAATTCATTGCAAGAAAATGACACATCATTTTAGGATATTGAAAGAGGTTTTTGTAAGAAAATGACACAAATGTATCTAGCTTTAGCCCCAAGGTTTTGCTTTAAATTTTTTTACCAATGTGTAACTTGGGGCCTACATTTTACTAAGTCATGCGTAGCTTGACTATTAGCATAAGTTTTTTGAAAACTTCCATATTAGTAGATTGATTGCAAGAAAATGACACATCATTTTAGGAAACCAAAAGATGATTTTGTGCAAAATGTTTCTAGATTTAAGAATGTGGGTTTACTTTCAATTTTTGACCAATTTGCAGCGTGGGGTGTGCAATTTACTAATCAATTCATAACTTGACTATTAGTATAAGTTGTTTGAAAAATGACCATCTTGGTAGATTCATTACGGGAATATGACACGCCATTTTAGGAAAACGAAAGAGGTCTTTGTGCAAAATGTACCTAGCTTCAGGACTTTGGTTTTACTTTCAATTTTTTACCAATGTGCATCCTAGTGCATGCATTTTACTATGCAATGCATAACTTGAATTTGAGCATAAGTTGTTTGAATAAGTACCATCTTAACATATTCATTGCAGGCAAATGACACGTCATTTTTGGAAATCTAAAGTTGTTTTTGTGCACAATGTATCTAGCTTCGTGCATTTGGTTTTATTTTCAAATTTTTACCTATGTGCATCCTTGGGCATGTATTTTACTAAGCATTGTATAGCTTGAATTTAAGCATAAGTTGTTTGAAAAACTTCCATCTTGGCAGATTCTTTACTGGAAACTGCACATCATTTTAGGAAACCAAAAGTTTTTTGTGCACAATGTATCTAGCTTCATGCTTGTGGTTTCAATTTCAAATTTTGATGAATTTACATCCCATGGTATGCATTTTATTGAGCATATAATAGCTTGCTTCTAAGCATAAGTTGTTTGAAAAACTACCATCTTAGGAGTTTGATTGCGGGAAAATGACACGTCATTTTAGGAAACCAAAATAGGTTTTGTGCAAAATGTATCTAGGTTCAGGCTTGTGTTTTTACTTTAAATTTTTTACCAATGTTCATTCCAAGGCGTGCATTTTATTGAGTAGTACATAGCTTGAATCTAAGCATAAGTTATTTGAAAAACATTCATATTGGCATAGTCATTGTCGGAAAATGACACATCATTTTAGGAAACCAATAGAGGTTTTTATGCACAATGTATCTAGATTTAGGATAATGATTTTTCTTTCATTTTTTTTTATCAATGTGCATCCTAGGACATGCATTTTATTGGGTTGTGCATATCTTGACTTTGAGCATTATTAAGTTGTTTGAAAAACTACCATCTTTGGTAGATTAATTTTGGGAAAATGACATAATTTTAGGAAACCAAAAGAGGTTTTCATGCACAATGTATCTATATTAGACCAGTTTGAAAATACTAACCCAAAAAATAATTATTGGAAGACGTGGTTAAGACATGATTGGATTTATAAATTTCCTGACCAAATCATTGGGAAAGGAGAGGTCGTATTTTTATTTTTTTAACTATAAAATCTTATCTTCTTCCAAATATATAAGAGGTGTTGAGGGATAATTTACAATATGTCGCCATCATCATCATTTTCATCATTGTCGATGTCATCTAGTTCATTATCATCTAGGTCATCATCATCATTGTCATCATTATCATCATTGTCATCATTGTCATCATCGTCGTCGTCGTCATCATCATCATCATCATCATCATTCATCTCATTCTCATTATCATCATCATTTTCATTGTCATCATTGCTATCATCATCAACAACATCATAGTTGTCATCTTCACTATTATCATCATCATTTTCATTATCGTCATCATCATTATTTTTGTCACAGTCAGCATCATATTTGTCATTCATGTCATTTTAATTTTCATTGTCATTGTTGTCATCATTCTCATTGCCATTGTCAACAATACTATCATCATCGCCATTGTCATCATCTTTATCATATAATCACATCATCATCAATGGCACTGTCGTTTCCATCATCATCATCACCATAATCATTTATCTCATAGTCATCATCAATTTCATGTTCATCATTATCATCACCATAATCATTTATATCATCATCATCATCACCTAATCTTTTATATCATTATCATCATCAATTTCATGCTCATCATCATCATCATCATCACCATCATCAATATTCATGTCATTCTCATTTTCATTGTAATCATCATTGTCATTCAACCTAAAAACTCTTTTTTTCCTATGACTCTATTGCAATTATATTTTTCCCTCTTTAGCTTCCAAACCGTCCCACTCAACATAAAACAATGTATATTCTAATCTTATAGAAAATCATGTTCATTTTGAAAGTGGTAATTGACGTAGGGTTTCTTGGTCCTATCTGGTGTGGGAACCTCCATTGTCTTCCACCTCCATGTTTTTCCTTTTGTATAGGATTTGAAAGTGTCAGGTGGAATAACTCTTGAATTCATATTATTTCTCCATAGAATGCCTTTATTTATACATCTACGATGACTCTTGGGATCACACATCCGAGAGTCTCTTCATATTCCTAATATTTACAATAACGTATAATCCCGATGGATTATATTCCAACAATCCCCCCCTTAATCCAAAGGGGTGTTAGTAAGTCCGAGCATGTTTCTGAATCTTTCAAAGTTTTCTAGTCCAAGCGCTTTGGTGAAGATGTCTGCAACTTGATCATTTGTGGAACAATGTCGAAGATGGACTATCTTGGCCTCTACATGATGTCGAATCAAATGATACTTTGTGTTGATGTGTTTGGTTCGATCATGGAATCTGGGATTCTTAGCCAGCTTGATTGCAGAAGTATTATCGATCAATAATGGAGTGGAGTTCTCTTGTTTTTCTTGCAAATCTTCAAGTATCTTCCTGAGCCATACTATTTCTTTCGTTGCTTCAGCTGCAGCCACATATTCTGCTTCTATTGTTGAATCTGTCGGAATTGACTGTTTGCATGATCTCCATGAGACAGCTGCTGATCCAAGACTCATTGTGTATCCAGAAGTTGATACTTCTGTCTCCTTATCGCTATCAAAATCTGAATCTAAGTACCCAATAAGTTTGAAGTCATCCACCTTAGAGTACTTGAGTCCAACGTCTTGAGTCCCCTTCAAGTATCTTAGAACTCCTTTTGCAGCTGACCAGTGTCCTTCACAAGGTTTATGCATGAACCTTGAAAGTATGCCAACAACATAAGAAATATCTGGTCTAGTTGTTGTAAGGTAGATAAGTCTTCCTACAAGTTGTCGATACTTGGTAGCATCCTCAAATTCTTTTCCTTCGCTTGATGTGAGCTTCATTTTATGTTCCATTGGAGTAGAGATAGGGTTGCATTCTGTCATGAAAAATTTGTCTAGTAGTTCTCCAACATATTTTTTCTGAGATAGGAATATGTACTTAAGATGTTGAGTGACTTCAATTCCTAAGTAATAGTGGAGATGTCCCATATCTGTCATTTCAAAGATCTTTTTCAAATCTTTCTTTATGGATGCTATATAGCTCTCATTGTTCCCTGTCATCAAAAGATCATCTACGTACACCACAAGATACACAACAGATCTTCCAACTTTCTTTATAAACAGTGTTGCATCATCAAGATCAAAATGTTCAAAATTTAACTTCAAAAGATGCTCATTTAATTTTTCATACCATGCACAAGGCACTTGTTTTAGGCCATACAAGGATTTGACAAGCTTGCATACCTTTTGTTCTTTTCCTTTCACAACAAAGCCTTCTGGCTGAGACATGAAGACATTCTCTTTCAAGTCTCCATTCAAAAAAGTAGTCTTCACATCCATCTGATGAACTTTCCACCCATTTTGAGCAGCTAAAGAGAGTAAGGTACGGATGGTAGCCCATTTTGTTGTAGGAGAAAACGTTTCTTCATAGTCAATTCCTTCCTTCTGTGCATAGCCTTTTGCTACCAGCCTCGCTTTGTGCTTGTCAAGTGAGCCATCTGATCTGTATTTTTTCTTGTACACCCACTTGCAGCCAATTGGTTTGGTTCCAACTGGAGGGTCAACTAGCTTCCAAGTTCCATTCTTCATGAGTGCATCATACTCATTCTGCATAGCCTCTTTCCACTCAACTCGAGTAGAAGCTTCTTCAAAGGAAGTTGGTTCAAAGTTAGCAGATAAATTAAATTCACAATCAAATGATACATCCATGTCATCACCTGAATTATCTGCTTCTCCTCCATCTTCATGTCTTTTTAAAATTCTCATTCTCGTCTTTCCAACTTCATCTAGATGGACACTTTCAAGTGTGTTTGTGGCCCATTTAGGAATCTTCCGTGATAGTCCTCGTTGATCAGTTGGTGGTGCTTCATTTCCTTCAAGGTTGAGTCTTCCAAGTCTCTCAATCACATCATCCAGTTGAATCTCTTGTTTAGGTGAAGTAGCAGGAACTTCTTCATGCGGGGGAGTTGGTGCTTCATATGGAAATTCCAAAGGTTGATCCAGAATAGGAATCCCCCCTTCAAGGTTTGGAATTTCATATTCATTTTTAGAATATTTCTTTGGATGAGGATATTTTTCCAAACGATCAAGTTGTCTCTCAATGGACTGGTCATTTTTATTAGTCTCAAGAAAAATGACATCTCTGGAAATAACAAACTTCTTGTTTACCTCATCATATAGACGGTATGCCTTGGAGTTTTCTTTGTACCCCAGGAAAATGCATTTTTTGCTTCAAGCACCAAGCTTGTTTCTTTGCTCCTTTCGAATCAAGGCATAACAAGTGGAACCAAAAAATCTGAGATGCCTGGCTGAAGGGAGATGGCCAAACCACATTTCATGTGGAGTCTTGTTATCAAGAGCATTTGAGGGACTTCTGTTTCTCAAATAGGCTACACATTTCACTGCATCACCCCAAAACATTAGTTTTACATTCTTAAAAAACATCATTGAGCGTATCATATTCATTATGGCTCTGTTCATTCTTTCTGCTACACCATTTTGTTGAGGATTGTAGGGAACTGTAGTATGATGTGCAGTTCCATGTTGGCGAAGATAATCTTCAAAAGAATTTGAAGTGTATTGTTTCCCATTGTCAGTACGAAGTGTACCAATTTTAGATTGTGCTTGTTTTTCTATCAATGCATGAAAGTCCTTGAATGTTTGAAATGCTTCTGATTTTGTCTTTAATGAGTAAATCCAGCACATTCTTGAGTAGTCATCAACAAAGGTCATAAAATACTTATTCCCATTGGCAGAAGGAGTTGGCATTGGGCCACATAAATCAGAATGCACATACCATTGTCAGGTGGAATAACTCCCGAATTCATATTATTTCTCCATAGAATGCCTTTATTTATACATCTACGATGACTCTTGGGATCACACATCCAAGAGTCTCTTCATATTCCTAATATTTACAATAACATATAATCCCGACGGATTATATTCCAACAGAAAGGCCGCCACAATATTTTTTCCTCACATCTTCTACCCATTCACCCTCTCTCCCTCATCCCCGGACCAACATCAAGGGTTCAAATTTGGCAGCATTCTCATCCACAAATATACATGTTTTATTATGATGATTACAATCACGATGATGATAATGATGACAATGGTGAGGATGATGATGAAAATGATGATGACAATGGCAATGAAGATGATGATGACGATGACGATGATGATGACGATGACGATGAAGATGGCGATGATGATGATGACGATGATGATGAATACAATGATGAGAATGACAATGATGATTATAGTGACAATAATGGCAATGAGAATGATGATGAAAATGACAATAGTGATGACGATGACAATGACAATGGTGATGACGATGACAGTTCCAATGATGACGATGATGATGATTACAAAAAATATGAAAATGATGATGATGACAACCAACAACATTCCACACTTGCATGACCAAGGAACACAAGTATCTTGGTTGGTTATGGGGGATTCCATGTTTCTCCCCCTTACATATTGAGTTAAGTGTGCCAATTCTTGTGTGCATGAGATACGTGTGTTTCTTATGTGCATCCCTTATGTGAATTAAGCATGTAGCTTTAGCACAAGTGTTATTTGAATAGGTTAGGGAATGTGAATAAGTCAGGGGGAGTTATTATGTGCATGAGTTCCATGTGTGGTTTACAAATGTAGATTGTGTCTCTATCGTCTCCACTTTTTTTAATCTCTTGAATGTAACATCATGACACAAATGTTGCAATTAAATTTTCTATGATGTCACATGTGTGGATAGACAAATCATAATCAATCATGTTATGCTGATCTATTATAGTTTAGTGAGTTTGTGTATTAATGGGACATAAGGTTAAGGGTTCAAAAAAATTAGAGGATTACATGAGTTATGGGTGTTTATTATGTGTGTGATTTAGGTACACAAGCTAGGTATGTCACTTATGTGCATGCATTTAGAGCATCATTTATGTGTGTAAATCCAGTGCATCACTTATGTACATAAATTTAGTACATCGCTTATGTGTGTAAGTTAGGTGCACCAATTATGTGTGTTCCTTCTATATATGGGTTAGGTGGACCACACATGTACATTACATATGTGTGTATCTTATTTGAATTAAGTGTATCACTTATCTACATGAATTAGATACTTAATTTATGTTTGTTCCTTAAGTGCACAATTTAGGTGTGGCTCTTATGTGCATCACTTATATAATTTAAGTATGTTACTTGTGTGTGCGAGTGAGGTTCATAGGTGAGATGTGTACTTATGTGTGCAAGTGAAGTTCATAGGTGATATGTGTACTTATGTGCAAGGTTGGAACTTTGTGGGAAATATCTCCATAATATATGTCCCTATCATTTCTTTCATTATGTTGTCTCTCAACTTTAGTACATTGGTTTTTGAGTTATCATGTTAGTGTTGAAGATGATAACTTCAGAAGATATTCTTGTTGTACTTTTATTGTATTCTTTTTGTGCCTCCTTTAGGAGATGTTATTGATGTACTTGGTTATGTAAATGTACTTGAAAGAATCAATGTAAGCCTTCCATTGTAAATTGGGCCAATAGTACCCAATAGAAATATTATATAATTGTTATTTTGTGTCTCCCTAGACCAGTCAACCCAAAAAGGGTAAAAAATCGGCCTAGTTTGGGAAATAGGTCACTCACTTCATGAGTATAAATAGCAATGGTTCACCTCTCATTTGGACATACTACTCACTCAAGAAAGTGTGCAAGAGAGAGAGAGAGAGAGAGAGAGAGAGAGAGAGAAGAGGTTTGATGGAGAGAAGTATCTTATTTTGTCTTTGGGGGTTATCTCATCTTAGTTTGGCATTGCAGTTGGTGACAAAATCTATACTAAAGAAGTTTCTAGGTTTTTCTCCCTTGTGGTTTCCTAGAGGAAAATATTTGTGTTATTTTGTCTTGTTGTGCTTATCTTTCTTTCAACAATCCTATTGCTATGGTTATGATGAAATAGTGATAAATGTTTGAAGAGATAATATAACCATTAAATTCTAACATGGTATGGAAGATACCCTAAAACTAGTCTTTGTGCAACCGAAACTAACAAAAGTTGGAAACTAGGGTTTCCTATTCCAAGAAATTCCCTCCACATATTAAATGAAAAAGGAGGTCCATCTAACTCGTCCTAGGAGGGCACATCTTTTTGTGGAGGTAGTTTTCAATTCTATGGATTTTCATTTTTTTACCTAACACTAATTCCGAGAAAACTAAGGTATAAGATATTTTGCAGTTATGTCCACAGATTTGGGAAAAGGAGTACATTGCCCAACTCATATTGAGGATTCACATCTCTCTATCCAATCAGATTTGCAGGTTACCAAAGTTGAAAAATTAGGGTTTCTTTGTCAAACCCTAGGTCAACCATAAGCAATTTTTTCTAGAAAGGCATTAAAGTAAGCATTTGGTTGAACCACTCTAATTGGTAATTGCTATTTTCTCTATTTCCCTTTGAGGTTCTCATTGTATCAAGATGAAAAATAGTAGAAAATTTAGGACAAGCTTGAAGGAGCTGAGAACTTTAGGCATGGAAGTATACAGTGTTTCTTATACTAGAAGATCATGATTTGGAAAACTATGTCAAAGGAGAAGTTGCAGAGCCAGAGGGAGATGAGGACAAAGCTAAGAATACGAAGAAATTGATCGAACCCAATAAGGATTATTGTCTATTACATCAAGGACCATTTGATCCCATATGTATCCTGCTAAAATACTCCCAAGGAAATGTTTGATTCCTTGACCAATTTGTATGAAGGAAATAATATCATTAGAAAGATGACCTTAAGGACTCAATTCAAGGGCTGAAGATGCGAAATTCAGAAAGTATACAATCATACTTCACAAGGGTCTCCTAGACTAAGGAATTGCTAGAAGCTATTGGATACAATGTCGATGAAGCAGAAGTGGTGATGACTACATTGAATGGTCTCCCAAGATCATGGGAATAATTAATTCAAGGAATTTGTTCTATAAGGAACCTCACCAAATTCAATAGGTTGTGGGAAGAATGTACGCAAGAAAAATATTGATTAATAGCAAGAGAAGAAAATATGGGTGAAGATGACAATCAATCCCTAACAACTCATGCCAAGAAGGGAAATATCAAGAAGGAAAAATATTCTCCCAAGAATCCTAGAATATCTAAGAAGAAGGAATACTCACAATTCAGATGGTTCACTTATGATCAAAAAGGAAATTTTGCAAGAGATTTACCCAAGAAGAAAGGAAAGAGGAAGAGATATCATGTTCATGCTACATAAGACGATGAGGTGGTTAAGAAGAGATCAAGGGAAGATTCCTCAAGTGATGAGGATTATGTACTTTGATCCAGAAGGATTCACCACATAAGATGAAGCTTATCCTATCAAAGGGATAGGAGGGTTCTCCTACAAAGTTGTATTCCAGAAAACCCATGAAGATGAAGACCATGCTATATGGTAGAGCCTCTTATCCATTTTGGCATTGGATACAAAAGGATGCAGTTGTGAATGAAGAAGAAGGGACACCTAGATTCAACACTAGTCATAGTTCCACATTATCTATGGTGTAGAATAATTGTGCAACATTTTCTATCATGAGAAAGATAGGCATAGGTCCTCAGAATCGGACAATGAAGTAGAGCATGTTGTAAGATAATCCAATAATTTTTGCAAGGAGACAAATATTAAGAGGGATCTTACCAAACAAACAAAGATACATATTTGAAATGTCATTCCCTGTATATCCAATTGCTTAATGATGTTGTTCAGTTGCATACATATTTATTTTCCTAGATTTAGGAAGTGTCTTATGCATGTTAGAGTGTTTTCATTGATGAACAACATACTACTAATATGAATGTGATGGGTAAGTGGAATATGGTGTTGCACAACATTCCATTGCTTCTTATATAGAATGAAACCTCTTTGCTGACATGTTGAGAGCAGTGCACACTCTTAACATTATGTTCT
Source organism: Pseudotsuga menziesii (assembly GCA_001517045.1). Taxonomy (NCBI): domain Eukaryota; kingdom Viridiplantae; phylum Streptophyta; class Pinopsida; order Pinales; family Pinaceae; genus Pseudotsuga; species Pseudotsuga menziesii. Next base: position 53,420 of record LPNX011026430.1, read on the forward strand.
ATTAGATATGGAAGGCATCTAGAAAGTGATCATATGTATATAAGATATGGATGAATGTTGTGTTGAAACATTAGCTAAGATAGTTGCATGATTGTGTGACCTATGTTTTTATACATAAGAATTTGTCATCATCAATGTGTTTTAAAAATTATGAAATGTTTCTAATCGTGCAACTGAATTTGACTTGTAGGAAAGTTTATGTACAATCACCTACAAGAGAAGGATGACAAGACTTGTTCCAAAAAAAAAGTGTTTATTATTCAACAACAAAATTCATTTACAAGATCAGGCATTCTACAAAAGTACAAAGAAAGTTTTGTGTTTTCTCTTTGAAAGAGGGAGTCGATTATGATGAGACGTTTGCTCTAGTGACCAAACACACTTATTCAGTGGTTGATAATACACTAGATAGATGGTGTAATCAAAGTAGAAGTGTATATCGAGCAACCTCCATGATTCGAGACTCACTCTAGAGAACCACATTTGCACATATTGAAGAAGCCTTTGTATGGGCTCAAAAGGAACCCATGGGATAGAATGTTAAGACATAGAGTTACATGATGAGCTTGAGGATCACCTAGAGTGATGAGACCTCAACCTTTGCTACAAGGTTGAATATGAGGAGATCATAGATATGCGCAAGAGAAATTGCAATAGATTTAGAGATGTAGGATCTTGGTATCCACTGACCTTGAGAGAAAGAAGTTCATCTCCATTTGATGAGAGAAGACATAGATGGATACATGGAATATCAGTAGCTACCAGTCACTCCAATACAAAATGTCCCAATGCAAAGAGTACGACATGCTAATATGTAGAGGGAGGATAGTGCTCATCTACAAAGGGAGTTGGTAAGATCCACTTCAGAGGGAGTGACTATAGCACAGATTGTAGAGATAGATTGAGAAACATTATCACCTAGCCTCTATCTATGGAAATTATTGTTTGCCTCAATATCTCAGGGTTATTCTCAGAGTGATACCGAATGTATCCCCTCGAAAAGAGGAAGTATGTGTGGATCAGTTTGAAACATGCACCCAGGACATGGTATGACGCGATAGATGGATTTATGACGAACTTGGGCTTTACCAAGAGTAAAGCGGATTCTAGCCTTTACTTCAAGGTTGAGAATGAGAAACTAGTGATACTATAGTTGTATGTAGATGATTTATTCCTGACTGAAGATCATTATAGAAACGAAGAATAAATTTGCTATAAAATTTGAGATGAAAGACCTGGGTATGATGCACTATTTCTTAGTTCTTGAGGTGTGGAAGAATCTAGATGAGATTTTATTTAACTAAGGAAAATATGTGGTAAATATCTTGAAGAGATTTGGGATGATGGATTACAAGTCCATGGCCACACCGATGGCATCAAAATTGAACTTGTTGTATGGTACTAATTTAGAGATAGTTGTTGCCACAATTTACAAGCAGATGATTGGTTCGTTGATGTACTTGACAAACATGGGGCCATATATATGCTTTGCGGTGAACACTTTGAGTCAGTACATGGTAGAGCCAAGACGTGTTCACATGATTATGGAAAAGCATGTGTCAAGGTACATTAAGGGTATGATTGAGTATGGACTCAAATATGTAACATATCGAAGGATTTTATTGTAGGTCTATGTTGACTTAGATTAGGCTGGTAGTACTACAGATAGGAAGAGCAATTCAAGGTGATGCTTTAGTTTGGGGTTTGGCACTATTTCTTGGTTCGGCAAGAAGAATATGAGTGTAGCACTGAGTACAACTGAGGTAGAGTATATTGCATATTGTTCATCTAGATGTGAGGCAACGACGATTAGAAAGCTACTTGCGGGATTGTTCGATGTCGAGTTAGAGACGACTTCTGTATTCTGTGACAACCAGTGTTGTGTGAAGTTGTCTGAGAACCTTATGTTCCATGAAAAGTTGAATCACATCAAGATTCAATATCATTATATCAGGTATATGATATAGAGAGGAGCAGTGAAGCTCCAATATATTACGATGGATGAGCATTTAGCCGATGTATTAACCAAGCCTTTGGTGAGAGTGAAGTTTAAGTACTTCAGGGACAAGAATAGAGTTGTCCATATCGGTGTCCATCACAAGAGCGAGTGATGAGTCCTTGTAGTCTTCACATCCAACATGAGGAAGGGTTGGATATGTGGAAGACGTGTGTTATTCACATCCATCATGAAAAAGGGTTGGCTCTATGGAAGATGTATGTGAGGTACACCTAGTATGAAAAAGGATTGGTAACTATATGAGTACACCGAGTATGAAAAAGGAATGGTCATTGTACATGTGCTCCCAACATGAAAAAGGGTTGGTTAATGCATTGATACACTATATGGGTACACCCAATATGAGAAAGGTTTGGTCATTGTACGGGTGCTCACAGCATGAAAAGAGGTCAGTTGATGCACTAATACACTATAGAGGTACACCTAATATGAAAAAATACTGGTCACTCTACATGTACACCCAATATGAAAAAGGACTGGTCACTGTACGGGTGCTTCCAACATGAAAAAGGGTTGTTTGATCCACTGGTATACATGAGAGGTATATCTAGTATGAAAAAGGAATGGCTATGCATAGATACATCTAGTATAAAAAAGGTCTGGCTATGTACGGGTACACCCAACATGAAAAAGGGTTGGTGTTACACCCATTTTTTTTTTTAATGCTCAACCCATTAAAGTTCATTGGCCAAATCATCTTTTGGGGGATTTTTTGCTCAATTCTAGGCATCCTGGCACACCTTGCCTCATGGAATAGGGAATTATATGGGCCTGGGGCCTCTTTTCCACTGACAAAGTGTCTCTATGGCACTTGTATCCTAATCACAAGGAGTGTCGTTGCACCTAGCCCACTTGCAGAGAACGTCAGTAGTACAAAAATTAGAAGATTCAAGTACCTTCTAGGTGAAAGCTCTCATGGAGGCTTATCCTAACTACTTGCATTAGGTGGAATTCATGTCCCTATCCCTTAGGGATCATTCCTCACCTTCCTCCCAAAATATCTCAACCCATTTGAGCCCTAGTTCACTTATAAAAGAAAGCTACATGGACCATGTGAAAAGGGAAGAAAGAACCAAGATAACACATCGATGTTGCTGGAATCAAGCCTGGTATAGGAGGAAAAGGGAGTGGTTGTAGTTTGTATTGTGTGTGTGAGAGAGAGTTAATGTATTTTTTAAAAGTAAAGCTTCGACATCAAGGCTTTGGTTGTAGCTTTCTTTTCTTATTTCTTAATACAAACATGTTCCCCTTTCCCATAAATGATTTGTGCTAATATCGATTATTTATTACTTGTTTCTTTGATCACTAGTATAGATTACTCAATTGTCTTTTTGCTCTCATCTTTTGTCTTGTTTTTCTTGTTCTTCGTAGGTACAAATGACCGCACAAGGATCTACAGAACAAGGATGGCCTTCAAACCCTAATGTAAGGAGAGCTTAACATTCAAATGGTTTAGTCATCTAGGGAGAGGATGCATAGCTATGTTTTTTTGTTCTAGATCTTCCGGGAAACAATCTTCGTCCGCGTTGATTGAGAATTTTCAGCAACAAAACTGGCAACCATACTGGGGACATTGTTAATCAAATCTATGAGTTTTTTTATCTCACTGTTGGTTACAAGCTTTCAAGGTTTTTATCTCACTCATTTAAAATATATAAGGTGAGTTATCCACCTTATTCCAACCTCATCTACCTTTTATGGTCAATATTCATACTCATCAATAGTTCCAAGTTGATTTTTCATTAATTATTCTAAAGGTTACTTGTTTTTTGGCTTCTTAGATCCGTTGATGCACTTGGGATTTTTTGATAGAGTGTCAGACTGACCCTGACACATGTTTCCTACTGTCAACAAACATTAGACTGTCCCTAACAGATGTTTCCTATTGTCAAGAAGTGTTGTTGACACTTCATCTCTTCAGACATTGTGTGCCACTAACGTTGTTTAGTAGCAGACAAGGAGCGTCAATTGAAAGACAATGGCCTGGTGTCACCCTGCAAAGTGCACCGACGTAGGCTATCTCTAGCTCTAGTGCTTTTATTTTGAAAAATTTTGTTCCTATTTGGGTTTTTTCAATCTGCCTTTAGGCTTCTTGATAGGTCTGATAGTGTGTTTATCCTGAACATTCTCTTTGGGTTTATATCTTAAGAGTTGTGCTAGTAAAAAGCTTTGGAATTGAATTTTTTTGTGTGGAAATGAGTCTTGGGTTTACAGTTTGTATTAGGGTTTACCATATAATTTTCCTCCTACCATGGAATAAAGATAAGGAGAAACCATGGACCAACCAATTACAACTTATTCAGATGTAGAAGGAATTCCAGTTACTGAACCCGGGGAAGAACATTCTTCCTTTGAAAATCCATCCACTCCAGTAATAGTTGAACAACCTTCTATAGATGATGCAACCTTTCATTTTCCTATGGAAGTTCAATATGGTGCATGAGACTGGGTCTTTACCCATCCATCATATGACACTGTGGCGTCAAAATTTGGTCCAACTACTCCATTTTGGGAGACCTCTTTAGGACATGCCATCTCTGAATACATGACCACTAGCTTACCATACCTTACACCCCCTCGAGAAACTGGATTTACTGCGGATGATTAGATCCTTGGACCTGTCCACCATATCCTTACTCGTTTACGCATAGTCAAGGATAACATAAGGAAAAGAAGCTTATCCCCCTTTCTTGTTCATTCGAGGACGACTAGTCTAGAATACCATGCTCCTTCACCATCTCATGTGGCTTCTATTTTAGGGACATCTGTTCAAAATGTAGTTACTTATGATCTAGGTCAACCCTCCATCCTCGCCTTGCTAGCTTAGAATCTCCCATCTATTTATAGTACTCTTATACTTTCCATGACTGGGGGGGAATCCCCAGCTTAGGTCGCTTCACTAACGAGGGGAACTGCTTCTAGCTGGGGCAAAATTTTGTTGTAGGACAACTAGTAGTCAGTCTACCTTCTGCGACTACCAATGTGGTTATTCCCTCTTCCATTATGGGATAACCCTAGTAGGTTCAACCCACCTTCAGTCAACCTTCATGGGGCTGTGCCTATCCAGGAAATCAATCACCTTTGTTCCATCAATATTATCAACCTATGGCATCGATAATTGTTCACCCAAGAATCCCTTACCCTGGAAGTATGAACGCCCCATGAGGGAAACCTAATTGGTTAAATGCCCCCATATTCAGGAGACCACCTATTAATACCATTAGGGGGCCTAGAGGTCCAACTTCCAAGGGTCTACCACCTGGGGGTCCACCACAATCTGGAGGCCCACCACCTAGAGGTACACCACCACTTGGGGGTCCACCACCACCTGGAGTTCCACCATTACCTGAGGGTCCACCACCACCTAAAGGCCCACCTTTTGGAGGACCATCGAGGGGATCATTTGCTAATAAACCACCTAATCAACTGGTCATGGGGGCATCATCAACACCTGTTTATCAATCGACTTATGGTCCTACTAGTTCACAAATGCCTTATTAGTATTACCATTACCATAAACCTAATCAACAGTTACCATTTGTGGCTACCCTAGATCTTTTAGATCTATCTAGATTCATCAATGAACCCATTCACCATGATCCTTCATGGCTGACTATCCTTGTCAAATTACCCTTGAATATACCCAAATTCGATGGTAAACCTGGTGAAGTCCCTAAAAACCACCTAATGACATATCATTTGTGGTGCTTGTCCAACTCTCTAATGGATGGTTTCATCTATATGATATTGTTTCATAGAACTCTCACTAGGGTTTCCGCAAAGTGGTATATTGAGTTGCCTCAGCATTCCTTTTGGGATTTCAACACCTTAGGAATGGCCTTTTGATGCATTTTTAGTTACCAATCTGATATGAAATAGGTACGGATCCTTAACCCCACTTCTCCAAACCACTTCCACCTATATATCTAATCATATGCATGAGTGGAGACGATGACATAGGTTGATAAAAGCTCCTATTCCCGACCAGTGGATCGGCGATTGGCTCACCAAATCTTTGATTCCATCCATTACTAGGGATGTTTCCATGGGAGGCATCGTTACTGAGGATCAAGCCATTAGATGTGCTCAGTACCTTGACTTTGTTTATTCCCAGTCAGGCACTCTGTATGACTTAATCCCCTATGCTTGTCATCCCACTTTGAACCCTTCCATACCTTCGACGGAGCCACCTGCCGATGGAGTTCTTGGTTCTGTCTAGACATAGTCGATGGAAAAATCCTTGAAAAAACAAAACCAATCCACCACGCCTATTAATCATACAATTTTGAATCCCAAGACTACTTCCCCTCCTGTTGTTTCGACCGAAGTGAATGCAGTTCAATCCTCAGAATCTTCGGGAACAAAGAAGAAAGGAAATAACAAATCCAGAAAAATATGAGAATCAACAGGAAGGTATTTTTTTTTAAACTTTTTTTTTTAAAACTTTCCAACTTATCTCTTTATTGCATATGTTATTTACACTTTTAGCCTCCTGCCACCACAGAGCAACTTTTCCACTCAACTAAAATATTTCTAAGCATGCCCTCAAATTATCATCATATCTATATACTTGAAAGTATCGTTTGATATTTAGTAGCTATGATTCGGTCGCTTCCTCAGACTCTCCATCAAACATTAGGGGCCTTAACTTTTTAAATTCTCTATGTAACTCAACAGGTTTTTCTTTTTTGTTCTCAAATTTTGTGTCATTATATTTCTTTAAGTCTCATGTGAGTACAAGAATATTATCTATAGTTTCTTCACTCAGTACCACTTTGTACTGCTTCTTTTATTTTCTTTCCAGTATTGCAAGAATTTTGGCCATTGTTTTTTGGCGGATCTGTCAAACTTTTTAGGATTAGTTCATTTATCTCTTCTTGATCTAATTTGGCATTCATTATTTTAAGATTATATGCCTTAAGGATTTCCAAATTTGCTTTCAAACCCCTCATTGTTTCTAACATTTCTAACCGCATATTTGCGTTACGTTTTTCTCTCAATTCTACATAGAGACTTGCATTCTCTAATGCTGGAATACCTTTAGGCTCTACTTCTTCTTCCTCAATGTGTCCTTCTTCCATCGCTATGTCTGTGTGTAACAATATATATTCATATGTTATTTATAATTGTTTGTATTCAAAATACTCATTCATATTATACTACATGATTAAGCAGTGTCCCAGTAGGTCGAAGTGTTTTAACCTGCCTCTGATACTATTTTGTAACAATCCAAACTAAACACAAGAAATAAGAGTAACTTTTTTTTTTAAAATAAAGGTAAACTTACCTATGGTTGTTGAAATTTAACCCCCAGCTAAACACGTATCATGGTTTTCCAGCTTCATGAATTCAAATTTGGGCGACTCTTCACCAAATATTGGGAAAAAATTGAAGATTCCAAAAGGGACTTGCTTAGCTTCATGACTAACACTTACCTATTCTTGTTACAGGTATTTCCATCATTCATATTACTTCAAGTGTTCCTCCTAAGAATGAGGACTAAGGTTTACCTAGCTTAATTGCAAAACTAAGTATTTCCAATGCATGTTTTAAATAATTGATATTGTAAAAAGGTTTCAAATCTAACATAATGCTTTATAGTTGTCTCGCACTTGCTATCCAGATGTTGAATTTGGATAGGGTTATGTTCTCCAGCTCATTGTCGGATCATTAGTTCATGCAGCAGCCGACTGCTAGTAGTTCGTAAGCGGACTGGAAGCTCTGCCACGGCGATTTAACACCATGTTAATGGAAAAATGTGTAAGTTCGAGTTGAACTAAGCCACGGTTCATAGTTTTGAGAAGCTTATACACCATTCAATTTCCAGTATCGACACCATTTCTGGTTTTGAGAAGCTTATACACCATTTACTTTCTAGCATCGACACCATTTTCGGTTTACTGCAATGACTTCCAAACCAGGTAAGGAATAAGTCTCAGCTTTCTATTTGGTAGCATTTTTTGAGGTTTACTATTCATTATTGAAGATACTGATTTCTTACATTCTGATTGCAGGTTGAAAACAAGGAGAATGACCTTGGCCCCAAATGTCGGGTTTAGCTATGGGACTAGCAAGTCCTTGTTTAAAGTTTTGATTTCATCCTAGATCTATTGCATTGAAGAATGAAATGGTGGGTTAACTCTACGGCTGCTTATGAAAGAGGAAAGGTAAGTTATGCCGTTGGTTCTATAGGTCGCCACCTTAAGCTCTCAATAGTTGGCGTTTTCTTTTCAGCAACCATACGACTTAGTTTGTTAAAAAAAAATATAGTTCTATTCTTAATATATTTAATTATGAGAGTGAATTTAGTTATTCAGGCCTGTGTGTCAAATGGGTCCACATCCAAGTTTGTAAAGAGACACATTGTGATTATTGCAAATTACTATACTCTATCGTTTTTTTCTTTTTAGCTTGTAAAGAGAACTAGGTTATCACACAGAACTAGTTATTTAAAATTTAATGGATGTTACCCATGTGGTACCATGGACTATCGTAACGGTTAATAGTTAAATATGGTTAAGCTGTAGTGGATATCTTTGTTTAAAAAGGTTAACTATGTCTTGTTTAGGCTAATTTACTGGTGCGTTTATTATATAATTACTTGGTTTGTTTAATTGCCTATAAATTGGTTTTCTTCCAATATTATCCTTAGTTCTAGGATTTACTTATCTTAAATAGTTTTTAATTCAATGAAGATTTTATTAATTTGCTAGCTTTAAATACCTTCTCGTAATTTGGGTTTTTAGTATTATTCTTAGTTCTAAGGCTTTACTGTTTAAGATTATAAGGAGAAACAAATATAAGAATAATAAGGGTTTGATTATATTCGCTCTATTTGATTTGTTGAAAGCTCTACATTCATACTCTATTAATTCCAATTAAAGGAAATAAATGCAAATGCATGAAATATTCATAATAACAGTAATATAAACCATTTAATATATTTTCCTTTCTACAATTTGTAACTAAGTAACATGCTAGTATAAAAATATTTGCACATGGTAAGTACCATAAGAAAGAATTTATTTTTCAAGAAATATATTTGCATAATTTGATAATCAAGGTGTTAACAACTAAATTTATTTTTCAATAAATATATCTGCATAATCTAATAATCGATGTGTTAACAACTATAGACCACCCAGCCACAGGAACTGTGAAGCGTTCAAGCTTGTACTATTCCACCCCCTTGCCCAGACTCTTAGGTTTAAAACTTGTTTCCTGCAACTTCAAGTTGTCACCAGTAACTATGAAGAGTTAGTCACTCCATAACCTAGCATTCTCTTATCCTCACTGCTAGTTCTAGTATAGAGCCTAACATCACAAAGATGTTCTCTAGCAGCTCAGCTCTATCTCATGAATACATTACATAGAGGCTTCAATTCTTGATCTCTGACATCTCTCTCTTTTTATTTCTCTTTTTCTCTATAAAACCCTATGCATGCCCTCTTCTCTTTGCCTAGGACTTTTATAGCAGGTAACTAACTCTCCTTAGTATTGGCCACTTGTCTTTGTAAAGAATGCTGAGGATTTGGTAATTGTTTTAAACCCAAGTTTCTGTCAAAAAACTGTATATTTGTTAAAACTCTCAATTTCAGAATTATATTAATATAAAAATAAACTTATTTATTCCATTATACTTAAGTTAAATAAATCATCGAAATGTGAGAGGTGGTATTACAATCAGACTAAACACAAGATTGGACATTACTACAAGCAAGCTGAGAATACTAGAAAATAATATGCCTTCACCCTTAGTAGAAAAATTAAATCAAATTATTTTATCCATTGGCTAAGAAACTGCATCCCAAGGCCATCTAAGCTATTAAAATCACCCATTGATTGCACACGGTCTGGGTCACAATAGCCCTTAACATGGTTAGGTTTTGGGTGTCTCCTCCCAACTAACTCACCCTTAAGGAAATTCAACCCATTCCACCCTGTTGATGAGACCCACACCTTAACTGAATTAGCTAGCGAGAATTGACTAAAAATGTTGGATGATTATAAAGGAGTTGGGAGAATGTTGTGTTCACGTCATATGGAGCCGAATTTTGTCCACTACCACTATAAACTTCCAGTGAACCCACAGAGTCCCCAACTATGAGCCACATATAACTCGAGGTTTGATCATATAAATTTTGTAGTCTTTACAACTTGTCATTGCCAATTAATCTATAAATTAAATTTAATCAAATTTAATAAAAATTTAATTTATCAAAAAGTTAACAAACAATTAAGTAATTGTTTTCAATCAAATTTGATTTAATGGAATTTAATACACATTTAAATATTTTGGATTTAACTCAAATTTAATAAAAAATATTTTTTATTTCATATATATTTAATAAGCTTTTCATTTAATTTAATTTGTACATATTTAATTTTTTTTACTTTCATTTGTTTAAATTATTTTATTTTATTTAATAAAAAACTTTATTTTATTTTTATTTAATACATATTATATTCAAAAAAGTAATTCTATTTTTTTTCATAATAATAATAGTTATGAAAATAATATTTAATATTAAATAATATAAATTTATCATTTTTTTTCTTGCAAACTAGCAACAACTACATTTTTAAAAGTGGCTCATATATCAAATATAACCATACATAAAAGTGAACAAGAACCACATTTAAAAGTGGTGATGCTTGATATAGGTCTACAAAAAGTAGATCGACCACTTTTAAAAACATGGGTTTTACTAATTAAAATTTTGTAATTTAAAAGTACATCTCATCTTTTGAAAAATAACTTTCATCTTTTGAAAAATAACTTTCATAGTTTATAGATATTATGGAACTACATTGTATTCTTATGGGTCTCATGTGTATAGAGATCTCCAAGGATGGAGAAAACACCCTTTAACATATCATCTTTCAGTGAATTACTATTAAAGTAATTTTTTTTTTGGTATATTGAAAAGAGTTTGTAGGTGTAATGAATAGTGTTGTAAATATAATTCATATTTTATTAATTTGATGATATATATATATATATATATATACTTTTTAACAAATTGGAAAGAGTTTTGTAGTCATGATGAATGATGTTGCAGATATAATTCATATTATACTAATTTGATGATGAGACGTGACATTATATGTTTACTTCATAGAGGCTTCTATTTTGTACTTTAACAGAGTCTAAGCCAAGAGGTAGAAAAATGTAAAAGCTATCTAAATGCAGGGATTAAATATTTCAGAACTCAAATAGACCTTAACTATGATGTCCAGGTTGAACTTGAGTAAAAATCCACAACCTTGGAATTGAAAGTCTTCGACCTACAACATAATTTTCAAAATTTAAATAGAATTTTTTATTCCGTTATGTTAAAAAAATACAAACTAATATCAAAAGGCAAAACTATAGCTTCTATAGTGGGCAGGGATTGATAGGTCACCAATTGTATTATGCGAAACTTTGAAAATGCTATCTATGGCTTCTTGTTGTTTGACACAAATTGAACACCATTCTTTGATTTTCGTAAACTTTAAAAAATCTTTAAAACTCTAACTTTTTATACTTTAAATTTTGAAAATATCAAGATTATATTTTACTTTTCGTCAATAAATTTGAAAACATAATTTCAAAGTTCCACCCTGATATTAAAGTTTCAAAGCATAATAATTCACACTTTATATAGAATTAAGCAATGCATCGTGATAATTTGAATGAGTTAATAAATTATTTTATATAAAATACTAATAAAAATATAATAATAATATATAATTTAAATAAATAAATTATTGATTATTTTGTTAAATAACTTTAAGCATAATAATTCACACTTTAAATAGAATTAAGCAATACATTGTAATAATTTGAATGAGTTAATAAATTATTTTATATAAAATATAATAATATTATATAATTTAAATAAATAAATTATTGATTATTTGGTTAGAAGTATATATATGAGATTGGGTCACTACGTGGTATTGATACAGAAGAATTTATAGAGAATTGAACACTAACCTTTACTTAATATGATATGGTTTAGTTCCGAAAAATTTAATTAATTAAGCTACTTTTCATAATTATACATATAATAATATGTTTATAATATTAAATTAATCTATAAATTGATATTCAATTTAAATCATAATAGATAATAAATTGGAGATGAAATTGAATAACTTAAAAAAGATGCCATTGATTATAAGATTATAAAAATATACTACATTTGATTTTTTATATTTTATTTGTTAATTAAATTTAAATTGTTAATTAAATTTTAAAATATAAATTAATATTTTATTTTATTATATTATTAATTAATATAATGTTTTTTATTTGAAATTTAAATTTTAAGAAAAAAATAAAATTTGAAGAAAAAACATATTTAAAATATAGTTATTTAAAAACATGGTCATGATATTTTTACAAATATTATATATTGTAATTAATTATTTAATTATTCAATTATTTATTTTACTAAAATAATTATTTATAATTATCTTTTATTAATATTTGTTTTTTTACTTGGAAGGTCTTTATGAATAGGCTTGTTATTATTTCTATTAATTTTTACATAAAATGAGGTAATAAAACATTTTATCACCTAGTTGTATTTAGGACATTGTTTTTCTTGACCAATCAAGTACTTAGATCTTTTACAACACTCTTTTGTCTACCAAATGGGAACTTGGAGCTCTTACAACATCGTTTTGTCCACCAATCAAGAACTTGGACCTTTTATTTGGCCTTATGTAGAGGCCAGGGAAAATGCAACAACAATTTAATCCCATCTTTGGTTCAAAAAATGGATAACATATACAACATGTATTGGAAAGTGAATTAATGTCAAAGGTGAAGAATAACATCACCTCTCCAACAATAAACAGTTTGGATTTTGGATAGAATAGTCTTCATTCATAAAGGTTAACAATCTTGGCTTCAAGCTACACTGGTCACCATGGATCTTATTGTGGTTATTAGCATATTTGCCACACTCCCATAGTTCACCATCATAAGAACTCGTCTTCTTCATCTCCAACATTGATTTGGAGCCAGAGATGCAAGCAAAAGGATTTTGACAAATCCTCTATTTAGGTGATGGAATGGAGACATCCAAGTTTCTTGGTTATGCAACCAACAACCAATTTCATAGGGCTTTTGGCAACCCATAAACAAGCTTTGTGTGCTGCATCATCTACATGTCTGCCTATTGGTCTACATCATCTACATGTATGTAGCTTGCTCTACATACTCTCCAAGACTTCAAACAAAGAATAAACTACAAGGAAGGAATGGAGCAAATTTGTTTCAAATTAGTTTTTGCCTTGTTGAGGCCTGGAAATTCGCAGGCAACAACAGCAAGGGATTCTCCCCAGTCAACGTTCCCAATTAGCCAGTGACTGTTTGGTGTAGGGAATCCATTCGGTTTGCGGTCCAGCTACCGTAGGTCAAAAAACAAAACTAAAAGGTTTTACTGGTTGCGACCCAATCCACCGTGTATATTTTTGTATTTTTTACTTAAAGTATGATATGCACGTGCCTAATTAACATGCAGGATGATAAAGGGTGCAAGGAGTAGTCACAAAGTGATGCGCAGGTTCTTACCTCTCGTCTTAGAACTCACAAGCATCTAAATCACATACATAGTTATAAAGTAAATCTAACTATCTACCTATCCCCGGGGAGCCAAATTGTGACTTATCAATGAGTAATGTATATTGTACATGCATTATAAAGAGAAATTACAGATAGCTGATACTCCTTCCCACAACACATGAACGATTAAAGATATTTAAATAATCAGATAGCTAATTGCTTATGAACAACATTCATTACTCATGGTGGTAATTTCACAAAATAAACTAGAAATCATTCAAACAAGAACATAAGCCCTAAGAGTTAGAACGATCTCACAGTTAATGGACAAAAAGATGGGAAAATGAAATAGTTCATCTTCCACCAATCCATAGCATAACATTTGAACGTCCCACCAAACTTTCTCCGACAGGCAAACAATAATTCTTTATTGCAAAAAAAGTAGTTCTTCTTACAATATCTTTTTTACTTGTCTCACTGGGAAAAAGGGATCCTTCTTTCTTCTAAGTTCTCTATATTTATACAAAAAGAATAAGACTGTTGGGCTGCCTACAAATAACTCTTGGGCTTCCCCAACTCTTCGCCTCCCAAAATTTTGCTTTCACTAAGTGTTTACAAAATTGCAACATATTACAAAAAATGGACAAATATTCACGAGGAGGGCCCTGCTTGATTATTTAGAAATTTCTTCCAAGCTAAAGCCTATGAGGCGATGCCTTCAAACTCAGAAGGTTCCAAAAATGAATATTTATCTCGAATTTTGCAGCCTGGTTCTTGATGGCTTCAATTCTGGCTGCACTCAAACGAAGCTGATCTTCTAATAGCTGCACACTGACTGCAGAATGATCTACCTCATTTCTTAAGGTCTGGTCATCGAGAGCTTTAATCTGTTGTATTCTTCTTTCCTCTTCTTGGTACCTTTTCTGCAAAATTTCCACAAACAGGTTGTGGTCCGGAAAAGTATCTATTCTCTGTTCAACTTCTACTTGGAATCGGTTATAAGTAATCAAAAGTCTTCTAAAGAATTATGTACATGCCCCTTTTGTCTTTCTAACAGCCTTCTTGAATTCCTCGGCTGTGTTAATGGAAAACTCCAATAAGTCGTAGTCCTGCCTAAGGGCCTGTCAATCTTTTGAGGGCAGCTCTGCAGGAGCTTCTTCATTGTTCTCTAGTCTTTCCATCCTTGCTGTCAGGACTTCTAGGATGTCCTGAGATCTGTCAACAAAATATGAGGAGGTCTCCAAAATCTCCTCCAACTGACCATCTACTTGAAAAACCCTGCATCTTTCCTCTTCTATGGCCGTCTGCAACCGAAGCATCTTGGCTTTCTGTGCCAGAACATGTTCTTTGAAAGGTTGGAGACTAACTTGTTGTTCTTTGGCTTCCTCCAAAGCTGTTGTTAGAGAGGTAATCTAATCATGAAGTTTTGCCTCTTGTTCTTGAAATTGCCTCTCATTCGCCTCCAAGGTGGTCTTTTGCAGCTCTAGACCCTCTATCTTTTCTAGCAGTTGTTCCTTCTTCATCCTCAACTCTTGATATTCTTGTTGTATTTTCTCTAGACACTCTTGGGCAGTCTCCATAGATCTTCTCTCTGCTTGGAGAACCTGCAGTTCAGCCTTTGAAGACTTTATCTCCTTTTGTACGTCTTCAAATTTTCTCTTTAACTTATTGTTTTCTTCTCTTTCCTTTCTTAGTGTGTCTTTTAGTTGAGAAGAAGACTTCTTAGACTGCTCCAGATCTGTCATTATTTTATCTACATTGTCCTCTGAAGCATGGATCAATGCAGCCCCTGCCCTGATAGTGAATCTGGGGTCTCTGTCTGTTCCGTATACAATGGTCGTATCAGTTATCATCTTACCAGACAGGCCCCCTATTTCAACCTTCTTCTCAGTTCTTTTTACTATCCTTTTCCTTTCTTTATCATAGAAGATAGTATTAAAATCAAGGACCTCTTCCCCTATCTTCTGTTCAAAGGGGACTAGTCTAAGGGTGGGAGCCATAGACTGTCCAGGTGTGCTGACAGCAGGTACTTTAGGGTCTTAAACATCAGGATTCTCCACGTCCTGGGTCTGAATGTCTGCTATGTCAGAGGCTAACTGTTCTGTCACTGTTTGGGTCAGCTTCATCCTCTCTGCCTCCTATTTCTGAAGCTCCTCATCTAGCTTCCTTTTTCTTTCTTCTTCTTCAATCTTGGCATCTTCTTCTTCTTTTCTGGCTGCCTGTTGTGCAGCTCTTCTTTTCTCTTCCTCTTCTCCCTTCAGCCGCCTTTCAGCTTCTTAGGCTAACCTTTGAGCTTCTTCGTTTCTTTTCCTGGTTTCCTCATCGGCCTTTGCTTGCTCATCCTGCCCCTTTCCACCTTTGGGGTGATTTTCTTCTTAACCCTTTTCCTCAAGGCCGTCATGTTTAATGCACTGCAGAAAATAGACTCTTCTCTGTCCCATTGGTGAGTGTATTCAAAATGGACATTAGCTTCTTTGCAGTGCTCAACAACCTTGTTGTGGGAGTCATTCCTGTGGAGGGGCATTTCCCCAAAATGAAACTTTTCCAACTCCTCCACGAATTCATCGGCCTTCTTTACTCTAGTAAACTTATAACTCCCCAACCTAAAAGGCAAAGGAGGATATGCAGCCTTCTTATGTTCAAATAAGAAACTTCCTATGCCATCTAGGAAGACTTTTCTAACTACCTCTTTGTGAATTATATAGTCGGTAGCATATTTAGGCAATAGGGAGGGTGCTCTAGATCGTCCAAACATTTTGAAATAGAGCCCATCCTCAGTCAGGTAAGAATCAACGTACTCTTCAATTACCTGCAATGCCTCTTCCGACATGCAGTCACATTCTTTTAAGAAATTAAGAGTATATAATGGCATGATAAAATGTTCACAGACCTCCCTGTAGTGACTGTGGTACTTGTGAGCCCACAGTGGCTTATATGCGGAGTAAACAGGTATTCTTTCCCGGTCCCAGATGCACCTTAGGTCGGGGAAAGGTTGATTGCATAGTATGCAATCAATGAGTATGGAGCTCATGTAAAATTTTGACCTTTTTTGGGACACTCCTCCCAAAGTTGAGGCCATGTAGGCCGAAAGACTAATTGACACTATGTTGGCCCAGTTGAAAATGGTCCCCTGTGTTGCGATATAAAAAATTATCGGCATCCACTCCAATTTGAAGCTTTTGCCATGGGCTCTCCCAAAAATTCTATTGAGCATTAACACAATGAACCTGTAAGGGGTTCTTAAGCTTGCGGTGTCATATTCTCCCATCAGCCTAGTTCTAAAGTTTCTTCCAGGCATGAGCATCCTCTTGAGGCTCTCAACGAGGTCCATCCTGATGTTTCTCAGCCAATCCTTCGTTAAATATATTTTTGCTTCTGGCAAGTGGTAGGCCAGGGCTACATATCCTGGGCTATAGGCAGCATAGCCTTGTTTATCAACATTCTCAAGAATCGTGGTGGTTACATCTGTCCTGGGAAAAATCTACCCAATCACTTTAGAGCATGGAAAGAGCTCCGCTCTTGTAGCAATCTTCATCAATGAAGACCTTTAGTATGTTGGCGTATATGCTTTCTTCCTCAAAACCTATATCAGGCACCTCTCGGCGTGTGATCAACCTGTAGATGTCTCCCCACTGATACTCAAGCTCTACACCAGTTATGCATTTGGTGTCTTCATAAATATATTCGGTCTTGGTGATGACTTCGACGTCGGGATCCTCTTCGACCACAGGGGCCTTCTTCTTTTGACACTTAGACATTTTGGGTTCGGAGGAAACTTCCTGTCACATATAAAATTGTAATCGTTAGGTTATTTCCGGACAAATTGTAGAGATTGAGATAACAATGTAAACGTTTTACTTCATCTGTGTTCAACATGATGGCAATTAATCAAATTAAGCAAATATGTTCACACTAACACTGAAATCGACTCAATCAACAAAGCTCAAGTGGGAAGCATAGTCTACGTTAAAATGAAACAACCTCAGGTTCTCTGTGGACGCCATGACCACTGCGCTACATGGAAAGACAGAGGCACTTATTCTAGCCATTCAACGGGGGCGTTTCAGGAGATAGCACTATCTATGTGCCTTCTACGGTCCATCTCAGGCTGGGCGATGCTATACCACCCCAGACTGGTTCAGGTTCGAATTCAACTGTGAACTGGGTCACTCGAAACAACGAGGTAAAAACGTGGTCTTGGTTTGCGAGATGTGGGTAACCGGAGCAGGGGAAACCAGTTTGACATTCCACAGGGAGGCCATGAAGAACTTCCCCGAACGGCCAAACCTAAAAATGGGGTAGACTGGTGCAGACAGTGTAACGGTTGCCTGCACCGGTTTCCCCAACCATTGAGTGCAGGGTAAAAGGCCATAACGGTCACAGAAAGGAAACACCTCGTGGGCAACAAAACTCCCCTACAGACAATTATGCCACACATCCTAGTAAATATACATGTAAACGATAGGGATCAAGGGAAACCCTAACCGCGGAAATAACAACAAACCAAAAATTGAAAATTCCAGTCGAACGGAAAGGGATAATGCGTACAAGAGCCTACCTGGCATGACTGCGCGACTGGCAGGAGCAAGACCGTTGAGCTTCCACGGCGAAGCCACCTAGGAACGAGGGTATCGACAACGGGGGTCCTGGTTAGCTTGAGCGAAAACGACAGCACAACGGCAGTCCCAAAATAACAATAGAATAATGATTTACCCGACCCCATATATATGTTCGGTCAACTATAAGCGGCGGGAGAAAACATCGGGCGGTGAAAACAAAAGGATCGGAGATCATAAGAACATTCCCTCCTGTAACGTCGGGTGATAAAACAACTGGGAGAAGGGTGTGTGCAAGAAGTTGAGGGTCTCTTTTGGCACGTTAGATGCAATACAAAACTAAAAAAATAGGCATCCATCAACTTGCATGGATATTTTGAGACACTTACACAATGAATCTTGCGATCTATAAAAAACAAGAAATGTAGGAAATTGAATGACCTTTCCAAATATATATTTTTTTTCTATTGAAAATGCTGTTAACTATCTAAAGTTAGATCAATTTTAACGGGCACTTTTTATTTTTTGGACAAATTATAAGGTATATGTTTTTGTGGGTGCAGCGTCTGAGAGTCTAAATGATGGAATAAACTTACGAAAACAGGTATACGTATAGAGAACATATAGGACTAGTGCACGACTATTTTTCCAATAATAAAAACAATATTTTTAATTTTTTTTAAAATTATCTAAGAGATCAAACCTCGAAAACGGTACGTCAATTGTGGGTGCAGCATTTGAATGTCTTAATGCAATTATTTGGAAATGGTTTTTTTATATAATGTAGAGGTTGGTGTTCTTTAGTGCACCATACAATTTTTTTTTTAAATGGTTGAGAAACAAAAGAGATATGGACGAAACACTACCAGTATGTTTTTTGAGTTGAGGAGTGATGACAGAAGATAAATAAGAAAAAAATAGAAAAAATTATGTATTCTTGTTAAAATTTACATATTTAGAATCTGCAAAAAAAACCATATCTGTTTCTAAAATCTCATAAAAAATGGAGGTGTGCAGCATAATCAGACGAACCGCTAAACACGAGCATATTGAAAATATGGATATAATGCTGAATTTGCCATGGTTTATCATACTCCAAGGCACAGGCATGTTGAATCCGAAGCAAAGTACAAAGCAGACACATAGGCATAGGAATTCCATGAAAGCATGGGTGGAGGCTCGGCCTTATCATTTGGAGGGAAGAAATTTTTGAATTTAAACAAAACAAAACGCGTGCACGATTTAACAAACCAAAATGCGTGCGCGTTATATAGAACCAAAACACGAGCACGTTATGTGCATATAAATTGCGTGCGCGTTATGTAAAACCAAAAATGGCGTTCATCATCATTTTCATCTTCTTCATCATCATCATCATCATTAACATGATCATTAACATCATGAACATGATCATCACCATCGTCGTCATCAACATCATCATCATCATCACCTTCCTCATCATCTTCATCATCATCATCAACATGATCATCATCTTCATTACCTTCATATTCATCATCATCATCATCATCATCATCACCTTCCTCATCATCATCATCACCTTCCTCATCATCATCATCATCATCATCATCACCTTCCTCATCATCATCATCATCATCATCATCATCACCATCGCCATCATCATTATCCTCATCATCATTATCATCATCCTCATCCTCATCGTCATCATCAGCTTCATCATCACCATCATCATCATCATCATCATCACCATCGCCATCATCATTATCCTCATCATCATTATCATCATCCTCATCCTCATCGTCATCATCAGCTTCATCATCACCATCATCATCATCATCATCATCAACATGATCATCATCACCATCAACATCATGAACATCGTCATCATCATCATGAACATCGTCGTCATCACCATCGTTGTCATCATCATCATCATCCTTCTCGTCATCATCATCACCTTCCTCATCATCAACATTGTCATCACCATCATTATCATCATCAACATCGCCATGATCATCATTATCATCTTCATCATGTCCATCTTCATCATCATCATCTTCACCATCATCACCTTCATCATCACCGTCGTCATCATCATCATCATCACCTTCGTCGTCATCATCATCATCACCATTGCCATCATTGCCATCACCATCATCATCATCAACAACATTATCACCATCGTCGTCATTGTAATCATCATCACCATCATCATCACTTTCATCATCCTTATCATAATCATCACCGTGAACATCATGAACATCATCATCATCATCCTCATCCTCATCCTCATCCTCATCATCATCATCATCACCATCATCTTCATCATCATCATCATCATCACCATCGTCATCATCATCATCATCACCATTGCCATCATTGCCATCATCATCATCATCATCATCATCACCATCAACATCATGAACATCGTCATCATCATCCTCATCATCATCACATCAACATCATGAACATCATCATGAACATCATCATCATCCTCATAATCATCATCACCATCAACATAATGAACATCATCATCATCATCCTCATCATCATCATCAACTTCATCATCATCATTATCATCATCATCATCAACATGATCATCATCATCACCATCATCATCGCCATCATCTTCAACTTCATCATCATCATCATCATCAACATGATCATCATCATCACCATCAACATCATGAACATCACCATCACCATCGTCATCATCAACATCATCATCATCATCACCTTCCTCATCATCTTCATCATCATCACCATTGTCATCATCATCAACATCATCATCATCATCAACATGATCATCATCATCACCATCAACATCATGAACATCACCATCACCATCGTCATCATCAACATCATCATCATCATCACCTTCCTCATCATCTTCATCATCATCACCATTGTCATCATCATCAACATCATCATCATCATCAACATGATCATCATCGTCATCATCATCATCATCATTCATCTTCACCATCATCATCGTCATCTTCATCATCATCATCATCCTCATCATCATCACCATCAACATCATCCTTATCATCAACATCATGAACATCATGAACATCATCATCATCCTCATCACCATCAACATCATGAACATCATCATCATCATCCTCATCATCAGCACCATCAACATCATCCTTATCATCAACATCATGAACATCATGAACATCATCATCATCCTCATCACCATCAACATCATGAACATCATCATCATCATCCTCATCATCATCATCACCTTCATCATCATCGTCATCCTCATCATCATCATCATCACCACCAACATCATGAACATCATCATCACCTTCCTCATCGTCATCCTCATCCTCATCAGCATCATCACCTTGAACATCATCATCATCACCATCAACATGATCATCATCATCACCATCAACATCGTGAACATCATCATCATCACCATCAACATCATGAACATCATCATCATCCTCCTCACCATCACCATCAACATCAACATCATGAACATCATCATCATCATCCTCCTCATCATCATCACCATAAACATCATGAACATCATCATCATAATCATCACCATCAACATCACGAACATCATCATCATCCTCACCATGAACATCACCTTCATCATCATCATCCTCATTCATCACCATCAACATCATGAACATCATCATCATCATCCTCACCATGAACATCACCTTCATCATCATCATCCTCATTCATCACCATCAACATCATGAACATCATCATCATCATCCTCACTATGAACATCATGAACATCATCATCATTCATCATCATCATCATCATCATCATCATCCTCATCATCAACATCATGAACATCATGAACATCCTCATCATCCTCATCACCATCAACATCATCCTCATCATCCTCATCATCATCAGTCATCATGCCCATCAACATCGTGAACATCATCATCATCATCCTCATCATCATCACCATCAACATCATCATCATCATCCTCATCATCAACATCATCCTCCTCATCACCATCAACATCATGAACATCATGAACATCATCATCCTCATCATCATCCTCACCTTCATCATCATCATCATCCTCATCATCATCATCATCATCACCATCAACATCATGAACATCATCATCACCTTCCTCATCCTCATCCTCATCATCGCCTTGAATATCATCATCATCATCATCAACATGATCATCATCATCACCATCAACATCGTGAACATCATCATCATCACCATCAACATCATGAACATCATCATCATCATCATCACCATCACCATCAACATCATCATCATCATCCTCCTCATCATCATCACCATCAACATCATGAACATCATCATCATCATCATCACCATCAACATCACGAACATCATCATCATCCTCCCCATGAACATCCCCTTCATCATCATCATCCTCATTCATCACCATCAACATCATGAACATCATCATCATCCTCATCACCATCAACATCATGATCATCCTCATCTTCATCCTCACCTTCATCATCATCGTCATCCTCATCATCATCATCATCACCATCAACATCATGAACATCATCATCATCAACATCACGAACATCATGAACATCCTCATCATCCTCATCACCATCAACATCATCCTCATCATCCTCATCATCATCAGTCATCATGCCCATCAACATCGTGAACATCATCATCATCATCCTCATCCTCATCATCAACATCATCAACATCATCATCATCATCCTCATCACCATCAACATCATGAACATCCTCATCATCATCCTCACCTTCATCATCATCGTCATCCTCATCATCATCATCATCATCCTCACCTTCATCATCATCGTCATCCTCATCATCATCATCATCACCATCAACATCATGAACATCATCATCACCTTCCTCATCATCATCCTCATCCTCATCACCATCATCACCTTGAACATCATCATTATCATCATCAACATGATCATCATCATCACCATCAACATCGTGAACATCATCATCATCACCATCAACATCATGAACATCATCATCATCATCCTCACCATCATCACCATCAACATCATGAACATCATCATCATCATCATCCTCATTATCATCACCATCAACATCACGAACATCATCATCATCATGCTCATCCTCATCATCATCCTCATCAACATCATCATCATCATCATCATCCTCATCATCATCCTCATCATCAACATCACGAACATCATCATCATCATGCTCATCCTCATCATCATCCTCATCAACATCATCATCATCATCATCATCCTCATCATTCATCATCACCATCAACATCGTGAACATCATCATCATCATCCTCCTCATCATCACCATCAACATCATCATCATCATCCTCATCATCATCCTCATCCTCATCATCATCCTCATCATCAACATCACGAACATCATCATCATCCTCATCATCATCATCACCATCAACATCATGAACATCATCATCCTCATCCTCATCATCATCCTCATCATCAACATCACGAACATCATCATCATCCTCATCATCATCATCACCATCAACATCATGAACATCATCATCCTCATCCTCATCCTCATCCTCATCATCATCATTCATCATCATCCTCATCATCATCATTCATCATCATTCATCATCACCGTCAACATTGTGAACATCGTCATCATCATCCTCATCATGAACATCATGAACATCATGAACATCATCATCATCCTCATCACCATCAACATCATGAACATCGTCATCATCATCCTCATCATCATCCTCACCTTCATCATCATCGTCATCCTCATCATCATCATCATCACCATCAACATCATGAACATCATCATCATCATCCTCACCATCATCACCATCAACATCATGAACATCATCATCATCATCATCCTCATCATCATCACCATCAATATCACGAACATCATCATCATCATGCTCATCCTCATCATCATCCTCATCAACATCATCAACATCATCATCATCCTCATCATTCATCATCATCATCAACATCGTGAACATCATCATCATCATCACCATCAACATCATCAACATCATCATCATCATCCTCATCATCATCCTCATCCTCATCATCATCCTCATCGTCAACATCATGAACATCATCATCATCCTCATCATCATCATCACCATCAACATCATGAACATCATCAGCATCATCCTCATCATCATCCTCATCATCATCATTCATCATCACCGTCAACATTGTGAACATCATCATCATCATCACCATCAACATCATCATCATCATCCTCATCATCAACATCATGAACATCATGAACATCATCATCATCCTCATCACCATCAACATCATGAACATCATCATCATCATCCTCATCATCATCCTCACCTTCATCATCATTGTCATCCTCATCATCATCATCATCACCATCAACATCATGAACATCATCATCAACCTCATCGTCATCCTCATCCTCATCACCATCATCACCTTGAACATCATCATCATCATCATCAACATGATCATCATCATCACCATCAACATCGTGAACATCATCATCATCACCATCAACATCATGAACATCATCATCATCATCCTCACCATCATCACCATCAACATCATGAACATCATCATCATCATCATCCTCATCATCATCACCATCAACATCATGAACAGCATCATCATCATGCTCATCCTCATCATCATCCTCATCAACATCATCGTCATCATCATCATCCTCATCATTCATCATCACCATCAACATCGTGAACATCATCATCATCATCCTCATCATCATCACCATCAACATCATCAACATCATCATCATCCTCCTCATCATCATCCTCATCCTCATCATCAACATCATGAACATCATCATCATCCTCATCATCATCATCACCATCAACATCATGAACATCATCATCATCATCCTCAGCATCATCATTCATCATCACCATAAACATCGTGAACATCATCATCATCATCACTGTCAACATCATCATCATCATTCTCATCATCAACATCATGAACATCATGAACATCATCATCATCCTCATCACCATCAACATCATGAACATCATCATCATCATCCTCATCATCATCCTCACCTTCATCATCATCGTCATCCTCATCATCATCATCATCACCATCAACATCATGAACATCATCATCACCTTCCTCATCGTCATCCTCATCCTCATCATCATCATCACCTTGAACATCATCTTCATCATCATCAATATGATCATCATCATCACCATCAACATCGTGAACATCATCATCATCACCATCAACATCATGAACATCATCATCATCATCCTCACCATCATCACCATCAACATCAACATCATGAACATCATCATCATCATCCTCCTCATCATCATCACCATCAACATCGTGAACATCATCCTCCTCGTCATCACCATCAACATCATGAACATTATCATCATCCTCACCATGAACATCACCTTCATCATCATCATCCTCATCACCATCATCATCATCATTCATCACCATCAACATCATGAACATCATCATCATCCTCCCCATGAACATCACCTTCATCATCATCATCCTCACTATCAACATCATGAACATCATCATCATTCATCATCATCATCATCATCATCCTCATCATCAACATCATGAACATCATGAACATCCTCATCATCCTCATCACCATCAACATCATCCTCATCATCCTCATCATCATCATCACCGTCAACATCATAAACATCATCATCATCATCCTCATCCTCATCATCATTCATCATCATCATCATCATCACCTTCATCATCGTCATCATCATCATTCATCATCACCATCAACATCGTGAACATCATCATCGTCATCTTCATCATCATCATCATCCTCATCATCATCACCATCAACATCATCCTCATCATGAACATCATGAACATCATCATCATCCTCATCTCCATCAACATCATGAACATCATCATCATCATCATTCATCATCATTCATCATCACCATCAACATCGTGAACATCATCATCATCATCACCGTCAACATCATCATCATCATCCTCATCATCAACATCATAAACATCATTAACATCCTCATCATCCTCATCACCATCAACATCATCCTCCTCCTCATCATCATCCTCATCCTCATCTTCATCATCACCTTCATCATCATCATCATCACCATCATCAACATGATCAGCATCATCACCATCAACATCATCAACATCATCATCATCATCCTCATCATCTTCCTCATCATCAACATCATCCTCATCATCATCATCACCATCAACATCATGAACATCAGCATCATCATCATCATCATCAAGAAAAGCTAAACATAGTGAACTAAGTCTCTTTATGAAATTCCACCTCCTAATCAAATAGCCCATGTATATAACAAGTAAAATCCTCTTACAATACCTCATCCTCTTACTATTAATTACAGAGTCTTGAAATTGATGACTTGTCTACTTTATATCTTTCAAATTCGAAAAACATTTTCTATAAAGTTTTTGTAACCCACATTGTTCCTCCCATGGTATGTTCCACCACATGTCCATGAAGTTTTTGTAACCCACATTGTTCCTCTCATTGTATGTTCAACCACATTTCCATTCTTGAATTGCGTGAGGTTTTGAACAAAGAATTTTGTAAAGGCTATAGCTTTGGGTGAAAATATATAATATATGCCAAATCAAAGACTTGGAACATTGATTTAGTTTCATATAACCACCTTAGCAAAAGTTATGTCATGCCAAATCAAAGACCTGGAACATTGATTTAGTTTCATATAACCACCTTAGCAAAAGTTATGTCCTCCTACAATATCTCTTTTGTCAAGACTTCCATTTAAGCTTTTGTAGTTTTTAACTAAGGAACTCAAATCTACAATTGTTTTTGAAAATTCTATAAAAGAAATTCATAAAATAATTTGAATATCATGATTATCTTTTTTCCTTTGACAACAACAAATATTATATATCCTTAAATTTAAATATGGATTAATAGTGTCAAGATTTCTTCATACTTTTTTAATATCAAAACAATTAAAAAGTAGGGAAACACCTTACAATTGATGATTTTATGAAAGCAATCTACTCATGTTT